>CAJPVJ010000039.1:0-55246 GCA_905397405.1 Oppiella nova
GACTGCTTTACAGGATATCGGAATTCAATCAAACAATGGGTTTGTTTTTCGTGTGTTTTTTACTCGTTTGGATGCAATGGCCGTGAAATTAGACATCAATTGTCTCGTTGTTTATACTGTTCTTAACGTTTTTTCTCACAAATGTCTTAAATCTGATAATTGATTTATAGGTGTAATCGGGGAATAAAAATAAAATTTTATGTTTGCATTCAATTCAATTAATTTAATTAAATCGAGTTTCTATTTGAGTATTTATTTGAATAGTTTTAGAGACAATACACTCTTAATAATGAAGATCTTTGGGAAAACACTTGAGACGAGGATTTGTGTATTGATTAGCAGATACTGAATGTCGCAAACTAAGTGCACAAGTGTTTCGGTAAACATTATATTGTAATTCAATTGACAAGAAAACATACAATAAAAATGTAATTCAATGTAAAACATACGATAGGAATTGAGTGCAGAATATAAATATAGAGAGTGTTTGCATAATATTGCTATCGATTCTTGTTTACATAATTACAGATTTATGGCACTCATATGGCATGACATTTAGATATACAGCTCTGGTAGACATACCTTAAACTGGTCGACCATTCCGTCGCATACGCGGTGTGTCTGGATATCTAGTGTTTTGCAGAGATAGTCGGCGATTGACGCCATTTCCTCCTTTCCTTTGCCAAATTGGATCAAATGCTGGGCCATTGCGAACCCGAACTTACAGGACATACAGGCGCTCGAACTCGGAGATGACTTTCCCGACTGGACTTCTTTGACAACTTTTCGCAAGTTTAGTAAACGAAAGGCATTGGACAGTAAGTCCATCAGAAAGCCGTGATTACTATTACTTGTGGTCTCTTTGATGGCATTTTCAATAGTATTCGTGTTTTTGTCAAAACTTATTTGTTTTGAAGCAATCAATGGCAACAAAACTATTAAAAAGACTATTTTTAAGCAATTCGTGGATTTACTGAATTTCTTCATTTTTTAAGTGTAATAAATTAATTCAAACTAAACTATTAATAAATAAATTAAATTAATTTCTATTAATAAATATCTGTCCATAGTTTATATATGGTTGATAAGTGGCTATTGATTTTGATTTGATATGTAAAATATCAAATTCTTGGCAATTAATACAAAAGTATAGATAAGTTATGCACACAATTAAGATCCAGAAAGCATCACATTATCAGAACTCTTGGCGACTCTAATATGAGTCCAGAAGTTATCACAAAAGATGTGAAACACATGATAATAGCGAAAAGGTTTGTCAACAAAATGCTGGAAAATCATTGATCCAAAGCAAGCAAATAGTGATCGTATTGTTTGACAAATGGACAGTTAATGATCACGAAAGGCATTGTCTGAAACGCCAATCATATGTCTGCTAACGACGGGTCAATACAGTCACTGATACCATCGATACAGCACTCCTGATGATGATGTAGTCGTTTACATGAACAATGAGTCTAAAAATATATCGACATTAAGATTAGATCCACAAAAAGCGCTTAACCTTTCATATCGACGATAATGTACACAAAACACACAATGTATTCATAGGACTGAAAGGTAATCATATGAAGTGGATGTTAATTAAAACACAAACTCATCCATTAAAGTGATTATAGTTGTAGAAAAAGGGAAACTAAATATTGGTGTAAAACATTGGCAAACAAACACCGGAGAGAAAAATTTGCGAAATGAATTTGAAACTAAAAAATTTCTACGAAAACTTTGCGAGAAAACAACTTCGCGGAAGTTTTTCGCATAATATAAAAAAGTAGTCAAAACTTTTTTCGGATCCGATGGGAAGGTATGAGAGAGTCTGTGACGACAAAATTTATAGCATTTTAAAATATTTTTTTGCTGAAACCAAAATTCTTGCTGATATTTAGCGAACAAACGGGAAATATTTGTTTGTATTTTTGTTGTGGTCTGTGATCTGACAGTAAATGCCGAGCGATAGAGAGATGAGACAAACAAATACTTATGATATAAACAGTGGAACACTAGCTAATAGTTAGGTAACAGTGAGAGGTCTACCGATAAACCATACCCTCCCTAACCCCTCGATCAGCCTTCGAGGAAAAAATGCTGGTCTCTCAGCACATAATAGGAGTTCTTCTTCTCTTTTATTTCTTTAACTTTTGTGTCAAATCTATCATATATTGAGAGAGAACTCGAAAACACGTTTTTTCGACCGAAAAGGAACTGAGAGAGAGAGAGAGAGAGAGGGAAGGAGAGAGAGAGGGAGAGAGAGAGAGAGAACTCGTATGTCGTTTAATGAGAGAAGTCAACGAACTATGAATGAACTGCTTCTCAACAAATTGCTTATTAAAAAAGTTTTTTACTTTAAAAACGATTAATTTTGTTTGTTATTGAGGTTTAGGTCTTAGAAAAAAATGTTCTTTAAATCAAGTTTTTATTGTTTTGCTTTGGAATTACAATTGTTTTTTAAGTAACAATTGTTTAAATATAGTATTTATACTATAAGTCTATTTAATTCATATTTATTTTGTTAATAACTTCAAAGTTTAGGTTTCTGTAAACATATAACGATTTGATAATTAGTTAATTTAATGTTAATGTTATTTCGACGACTGTACAGTGCATGTGAACTGACAAAAAATGCGGAAATTTATTATATATTTTGAATTGTAATAATGTTTTGACAACAAAAGGGCTTCTCATATGTCTTAACACTTTTTTCTCGTCTCAAATACCAAAATCACAAACTCATGAAATGTTTAATTCATATAACAATGCCTTTGATTTCTCCATAATAAATGAGTCTCTCTCTCTCTCTCTCTCTCACTCCCCAAACAAATATATAAAACTTTTGCCCAAAAGTTTGTCCGCAGTTAGACATACTTGTGCTCTGTTTGTATGCAAATGAGAATTATTAGAATCAATGCTTAACTTAATTATAGACTTCACGAAAACATTCATACAATTCACCAGAAAGTGACAAATCATTGTACAGCGAAAACTCGATGCAAAACGTAAAGCATATCATTTGGGATTCAATGTTAACATTAATTATTTAAAAACTGATTCCAGACTTAAATCTAATTGAAATCAGTCTCCAAATGAAAACATTTTTGAGTTTCATTGCTCTTTCTCTGTCTCTCTCTCTCTCTCCAGTCTTTTCACCCTATCTTTCGGGTGAGAAATATCTTAAAAACAAAATTTATGTCTCGAGTCAACGAAATGGTATCGCCAATGGAGACCAACGAAAACCTCCAGAAATTATAGCCTTTTATTTAATTCATTTCAAGAATTGCTTTTTCTGTCCATAATTTCTTATATAATAAATATTTAACTCGAGTTAAGGGGTAATGAATGCAACGCAATGACTGACTCCACGCGAGTTATCTATGGATTGAATTTATTTCACTCTTTTATTTATACATTCAATGACTGCCATAAACTTCAATGTCTAAAGACTTGTGTGTTTTAATTGCTTTGAATTCATCGACTTTTGCCATAAAAACACGGCATTCGTAGCCATTCTTTCGATGAATAATTTATGTGTAAAAGAGTTTATTTGGGAAAATAGTTTTGTCGGAGAATAAGGTTTACATAAAAGTTTTATTTGAATTCAAAAAACAAATAAAATTAATATCCAATTTAAAAGATAGACTTGCATTGAGTGAAATGAATAAATAAAATGTTATCTCAAATGTAGAAAATGCTAATAAAGTTAAAAACAGTGTTTCCATAAAACTGCGGACAAACTTTTGGGCAAAAGTTTTATATATTTGTTTGGGGAGTGAGAGAGAGAGAGAGAGAGAGAGAGAGAGAGAGAGACAGCGAAAAAGCAATGAAACTCAAAAATGTTTGCATTTGGAGACTGATTTCAATTAGATTTAAGTCTGGAATCAGTTTTTAAATAATTAATGTTAACATTGAATCCCAAATGATATGCTTTACGTTTTGCATCAAGTTTTCGCTGTACAATGATTTGTCACTTTCTGGTGAATTGTATGAATGTTTTCGTGAAGTCTATAATTAAGTTAAGCATTGATTCTAATAATTCTCATTTGCATACAAACAGAGCACAAGTATGTCTCTGAAACCCCTTTCCTCTCAACTCACTTTGACAGCTGTAATACAAAACTTATGTTTTAAATAGTGTTTTAATTCGTATGCCTTTCCACTAGCAGTCCATCCGTTGATTAATAACGTACTGAATAGAGATGTGACTGAAAAGTTGGTCATTACCGCCAATAGTGGCGAACCCTTTCCTCCCATCCCCATCGCAATGAGACACATGAATGACACGAAACATTATTCAACTCTTATGCCGCGATATTTCATAGTCTGGTCTTTGTAGGGTAAGGGGTTTAGGTCACGATTTTCTCATAATCCGCAATTTAGACGTCTTTTCCGACGCTTCTTACCCTTCCTTAGGGATTATTACAACACAGTAGAGTTCTCAACGGAATTTACATTATGAATTGACAAATTGCTATCTAATCACATGTAAAATCATTTTCCGATAAGACTTATATAGACTGAAAATGTTTGTATGATTTGCAATTGAGTTTAAAAGTGAAATCATTTATTTTTTTATTTTACTCTCAAAGGAATTTAATGTTTAAAAAACATTTTATGAGTGTTTTATTCAAATCAAATATTTATGCAAAGCCTTAATCAAGACAAATAAGAAGTGCATGAATATAAAGTATGGGATAAATTGTAAAAAGCTCTACATTTTTGACAAAAACAGCACTGAATTCATAATCATATTTATATTATAAATAGAGAAATGTTTATTAGTGAACGTGAATACGAAAATAAACTGAATTTCCTCTCAATTATAATCCCAACAAATGTTGAATTCAAATGACATTTAAATAGTAATAAATAGTGAACTTATTTTCATCCATAACTATAAATCCCATTCCCCAAATCCAGTGCTAAAAGAGTATTAGGCGTTAAATCTGCAGAAAAGGCTGCGAAGAATGGGAAGGAATCCCTAATAATGTTGTGTCATCTCAAGAGTTGCCTTAAATGTAATACTTGTGACAAATTGCTATCTAATCACATGTAAAATCATTTTCCGATAAGACTTATATAGACTGAAAATATTTGTATGATTTGCAATTGAGTTTAAAAGTGAAATCATTTATATTTTTATTTTACTCTCAAAGGAATGTAATGTTTAAAAAAACATTTTATGAGTGTTTTATTCAAATCAAATATTTATGCAAAGCCTTAATCAAGACAAATAAGAAACGCATGAATATAAAGTATGGGATAAATTGTAAAAAGCTTCACATTTTTGACAAAAACAGCACTGAATTCATAATCATATTTATATTATAAATAGAGAAATGTTTATTAGTGAACGTGAATACGAAAATAAACTGAATTTCCTCTCAATTATAATCCCAACAAATGTTGAATTCAAATGACATTTAAATAGTAATAAATAGTGAACTTATTTTCATCCATAACTATAATAATAAGTTATTTGAATAATAAACACGAAATTGATATAAATGACTGTTTAGTGCACACTATCCACTGTTTTCACGACTAATTCAAACAAATTGATTGCAAACAATATTTCCATTTATTTATTATTCTTGTAATTAAATTCTAGATTATATGGCAATGAAAAGCGTGAAAATTGTCGAAACAAATAAATAGATTAGAGTTTAGTTGTCTAATAAACTGAACTAGTATAAACTAAAGACAGCTGCAAGATAGCTGCCAATTAATGACATTTATTTTGGTTGACACCACTATTCCTACTATTTCTCTCTCTCTCTCTCTCTCTCACTCACTCACTCCCCAAACAAATGTATAAAACTTTTTGGGCAAAAGTTTGTCCGCAGTTTTATGGAAACACTGTTTTTAACTTTATTAGCATTTTCTACATTTGAGATAACATTTTATTTATTCATTTCACTCAATGCAAGTCTATCTTTTAAATTGGATATTAATTATCTCTCTCTCTCTCTCTCTCTCTCTTTCTCTCTCTCTCTCTCTCTCTCTCTCCTAGTTGCAAGAGTCAACCAGAATAAACAAGGTATTATTATTAACAATAGCTAATTAGTAAATTATCAATTATTTTTTAACAAGAATATTTTAAACAAGTCTGAAAAAATGTTGCAAATAACTTCTCATATGTTTTACACAAACATTTCGTTTCAATTATTGGTCTGTTTTGACTGAACTTAGTTTGAGGTCATCGTTAATGTATGCACACGACTGACCCATTCATTAGCAATGTTTGTAGTGTTGAGTACTGGTCTGATGTCTGAGCCGTCCGTCAGTCAGTCGTCGAGAAGTTATTCATATAATGAACAACAGATGAGACAAACATTTTTAGTCGCCCTAAGAATTTGTGACCAATTATTGATTGCTGTGAATGTTGTGAAACACATACCGTTTCGCTAAACACAATGTTTTCCATTGTTTTCAGTGTCCAACAGATGCTGTATTTGTTTGACATTCAAACACTGTATTTAGGAGTTTGTAATAAAAGTTTATTTTTAGATTTTAAGATAATTTTTTCATGTTGAATTTAATTAGTTTGAAATTTATTTATATATACACTCAGTATCTTAAATATCTTGTAATTAATAAAACTTTAGGCTGAATGTTAATTAATTAAAAATATTATTATAATGCAAAATAATAATTGTGGTTTTTAAATAAATGGATAAAAATTGTTTTTGAAAGTAATTAATCAAATTATGCGATATTTTTGGTTCAGTTATTGAAATAAATTGATTAATAAGTAAATTAAATTTGTATTAATTATGAATGAGAGCGAAAAATCCAATTATTTTAAAAGACTTTTTATTTTATACACTTTCGGCGAGAATTAATGTTTTGTTTGAATTTGTGGCTAAAAAAAGCTATAAATTGAATGCAAAGACTAGTGTTTTATGCAAATTTCGTTTTAAAGATTAATTGTGAGAAAAATCTTTGCGACAAATTGTTGGCAACGGATTTGTTGTTAGTTTTTTGTGGACAAAAAGGTCGACAACTCATTGTCTAATAAGCCATTGGTTTGTGAAACTAGTAATTTAAATGCAATTTTATAGTATAAACAGTTATAAACGACTGTATATTTAGTGAATACAGTGAACACTAAATGTTTCAACGAATCAGTTATTCTTGAAAACTGTTTTATAAACACTTTTTCAAGTTTAGTGTTAAAGACGATGAAGTAAAACGAAAAGTAAAAATAAATTTCTCTCTAAACACAAGACAAATACAAAGCCATAAATCAGCGATATTTTCAAACATAAGACAACTATTTATCCAAAAGTCCCAAAAAATAAAGAGAAAAAACCATCTATTGATTGAAACCATATTTAGAGATCAATTAAAATATTAGATTTAGTGTTGAATTTGTTTTTTGTTAGCAATGTTTTAAATAATATAAATCTTATGAGTGTTTGGACTTTACGTAAGATTTAAATAAACTTTGAGATAATTTATTGATTTTTCTTTGCGAACCGATAAGTCTATCAATGGTTTCCGTTTGCAATAACTAATAAATATTGCGACTATTGATGGGAAAGTAACACCAAAAAAATGTTTCAAATTTCACTTGAAATTTATTATAATTTTTATTATTTTCTATTCGTTTCTGTTTTATTTTAGCCAAAGTGTTCATTTCATAAATTAAAATAAATCATTCAAACTAAATATATATTTCTAATAAATTATATCAATTTCGGAGACAATTGTTTGTTTTATTTTATAAAAGTTTCGATTAGTTCTTCAAATTGTTTTCGTTTTTCGTGGTATTCACTGAAGACATACATTAAGTGCTCTCAAAGACAATGAACAGATAGTGGGGAATGGGATGCGAGTGATTGGGTGAGTAGTAATCAAATTAGTGTTTGTTTTGATTGAGCTTTTTTAAGACACAAAATATTAGATTTAGTGTTGAATTTGTTTTTTGTTAGCAATGTTTTAAATAATATAAATCTTATGAGTGTTTGGACTTTACGTAAGATTTAAATAAACTTTGAGATAATTTATTGATTTTTCTTTGCAAACCGATAAGTCTATCAATGGTTTCCGTTTGCAATAACTAATAAATATTGCGACTATTGATGGGAAAGTAACACAAAAAAAATGTTTCAAATTTCACTTGAAATTTATTATAATTTTTATTATTTTCTATTCGTTTCTGTTTTATTTTAGCCAAAGTGTTCATTTCATAAATTTAAATAAATCATTCAAACTAAATATATATTTCTAATAAATTATATCAATTTCTGAGACAATTGTTTGTTTTATTTTATAAAACTTTCGATTAGTTCTTCAAATTGTTTTCGTTTTCGTTGTATTCACTGAAGACATACATTAAGTGCTCTCAAAGACAATGAACAGATAGTGGGGAATGGGATGCGAGTGATTGGGTGAGTAGTAATCAAATTAGTGTTTGTTTTGATTGAGCTTTTTTAAGACACAATTTGACGCAATCGTAGAAATTATGAGAAATATACGGCAGATATACAACGGATTGTATTTCTGTAGTCAATATTGGATGTGTTTAGTCAAGCATTTGTTAGAGCATTGTCTGGATATGAACAGCACATCTAAACCAATAAATTAAGTTGAGAGCAGACATATGAGTGGAGAGAGAGAGAGAGAGAGAGAGAGAGAGAGAGAGAGAGAGATGTAGTTTTAAAATGAGCAGAGAATGAAACCATAGTCAGAGGATAAGTATTTGCCATAACATTCATAATAAATATTAGTATTATATGAATGCCTACCACTGTATGCCCTCCTGGCCCTCTCATCTTCCTGTGCTCTGTAGTGATGTAAATATTGAACATTTCTATGAATTTGAATAATAAATGTATTATTAATTAAGGGGAAACTTTCCGGAACTTTGCCAGTTTAAGTGCTATCAGTTTATAAGCATAAATATATATTTTATATATTATTCAGATGCTTCAAATTGATATCCCATTCCCTTATGCCAACCGCCCCTCTCCATCATATCACTATGTTATGCCATTTTTGAAGTGCAGACCACTTCTGTTCACTTCAATTATTTTAGACATTTAACGATCAAAATCTGTTTCGCTTTTTGCTATTCTCCACTCAATTGTCTTATTATTTAACCGGAAATATAAAGCATTGCAAACACCGAGTGCAGACCACTTCTGTTCACTTCAATTATTTTAGACATTTAACGATCAAAATCTGTTTCGCTTTTTGCTATTCTCCACTCAATTGTCTTATTATTTAACCGGAAATATAAAGCATTGCAAACACCGTGGTAACTGTATTTGTTTTTTGGAAAACTAATAAATTATTTGCTAGTATTAATTATATAATAATTTTGGGTGCAATCAATTTGCTGATCAATTCCTATTTAATCAAAAACTAAATTTGAAAAATTTTTCTGAAAAAATATTATTCGTTTATATCATGAAATGAGCAAAAATAAAATCCAATTAAAAGTAGAAAAATTTGTGCGAATCTCCAGATGTTTGACAGTATGTGATATGTATTGAAAAAACTTGAAATCAATCGTTTATTTTGAAGACCAAACCGATGTCTGTCTGTGTTTTTATCACTCATAAAATTGTTTGAGTTTTTCCGCATCTAATCTGCATTTAGAGGAAATTTAAATAAAATTATATCTGTTATTGACATTGAAATATGAATTTTATGATTGAGTATATCATAAACTAATGATTAGGAAAAAAGTGTCCCGAAAATTATTTTTGAAAATGTGTTATTTTTTTGAGTAGATTTGAGTATATTTTGTAGCAAAAGGTCACAAACGGGTTGTGTTTTTAAAACTAATATAAATGTTAATCAAAATGTTGTTTGAGCGGAAAAAATATTTGTTTTTTAATTTAAAATAGTGCAGACCACTTCTGTTCACTTCAATTATTTTAGACATTTAACGATCAAAATCTGTTTCGCTTTTTGCTATTCTCCACTCAATTGTCTTATTATTTAACCGGAAATATAAAGCATTGCAAACACCGCGGTAACTGTATTTGTTTTTTGGAAAACTAATAAATTATTTGCTAGTATTAATTATGTAATAATTTTGGGTGCAATCAATTTGCTGATCAATTCCTATTTAATCAAAAAGTAAATTTGAAAAATTTTTCTAAAAAAATATTCGTTTATATCATGAAAAGAGCAAAAATAAAATCCAATTAAAAGTAGAAAAGTTTGTGCGAATCTCCAGATGTTTGACAGTATGTGATATGTATTGAAAAAACTTGAAATCAATCGTTTATTTTGAAGACCAAACCGATGTCTGTCTGTGTTTTTATCGCTCATAAAATTGTTTGAGTTTTTCCGCATCTAATCTGCATTTAGAGGAAATTTAAATAAAATTATATCTGTTATTGACATTGAAATATGAATTTGATGATTGAGTATATCATAAACTAATGATTAGGAAAAAAGTGTCCCGAAAATTATTTTTGGAAATGTGTTATTTTTTGAGTAGATTTGAGTATATTTTGTAGCAAAAGGTCACAAACGGGTTGTGTTTTTAAAACTAATATAAATGTTAATCAAAATGTTGTTTGAGCGGAAAAAATATTTGTTTTTTAATTTAAAATTTAATATTCTTTTTAAATGAAATACAAAACTTGATTTTATAGATATAATAAATATGTTATTATTTAAAGTAAACACAAAAATGATTTTTCCAAGAAACAAAAAAAAGAAATACACATTTATATTATGTTTAATATAACAAACAATTGAAGTTTTGGTTTAAAATTATATAAAACCTATCAATAGAAATGCAAAAAGAAAATATTTAAACAATAATTTTATGAATATAATACAAAGTAAGGTGTGTTTAGTTTGCTTTCTCTCTCTCTCTCTCTCTCTCTCTCTTCTCTCTTTCTCTCTCTCTCTCTCTTCCATTCACTCACTTCAGTGTCTCTAAAAACTTCAAAAATAGAGTCAATCCTTAAGTTAATTCATGTCTCGCCTTCTGAATACACTCTACTATTAAGAAACTAAATATTAGACTAAAACTAATACCACATTCGGACCCAACATTCCTCTCACAATACCTACAAATGAAAAACACTTTTTCTTCGGAGAGAGCACTCACTGTCTGTATGACAGGTGTGAGTGTTTAGCAGTTTTTAAAATCGCACTAAAAGTGATCTGAAACACACAAATACTATGTTATTACGACTATTATTTGTATTATCTATCACTTTTGAAAGTTATTTACTCGCATTCACTCTTGTATTGTAAAAATATGTGCGAAAAACACAGCATTTTTTGGTTAACATTTGTCTGAAGGCATCTGACATGAGATCCATTTGCGTCTCAATCGGTGGGCAGTTTTAGCAGCAAATATGCGTTAGGAAGACCTCTCGCCTAAAAATACTGGTCCCGAAAAACATAGTCTCTATTTATTAGAGGGTTTGCACCGAAATTCTTGGGCGCGTTTTGTTTACTACTACTACTGTGCACAATATTTTTAAACGTTTTTATCTTTTATAATATTTTTGCGGTTAATTAAGGTTTAGAGTGAAAAAGTGAGAGAAAAGAGCAGAAAAAACATTAATTTTACGTTTTAGTGATGTGTTAACGACCGGATAAATCATTACATATTTTTGGCTCACAGTCTGCCGATTGGACACAAATATTATGTAAGTCTTTGACGGAATATAATTAGAAGTTTGTGTTTCTCATAGAGATTACACCGCTATTTATATGAGGTTTTTGGGATATGAATGCCAATTGACACGGAATTAGAGTATAAGCCAATGATTTGTGAACTCTAGATATCTATTCAAATATCAATAATTTATGGATATTTTTATGTTTGCTTTTTATGCTCTCTATTCCTATTATTAGAGATATTTTACTAATGAAATATAAATGGTTATTAACACAGGTCTCTCTCTCTCTCTCTCTCTCTCTCTCTCTCTGATAAAAATGCAAAGTTTATGCGTAAATGTAGACCTAATGGTCTGTATTAGGATTTCTATTAATCCAAATGCAAATTATGAGGTCTTTTTATGGCACATATCCTCTCATATAAATATTGTCGCAAATATTATATCTAATCTGCATATAATTGGATGCAATAAAAAAATAGTAGCCATAAAACTCAACATAAAGACGGGTGGCTTTAATGGACAGTTATCATAAGAATTACAAACTATTTTTACGAGTAGATCATCACCTCTAACGGCGATTGTGACGATAAAATTGTATTGTATTTCCCTGAAAACACATCTCGCAGTCGGAGTTAGTTTCCGATCGCATGTCATATAAAATCTGTTAATGTTTTGCAAATATATTCACTCGAAATGTAACACAAACTCTAAATGCCTATTGAATGCGAGAATAGTGTATAAAATGTAATGTATGGCTCGTAAAAGAAATTTAATTTTATATACAAATCTCTATGTATAGCCACCACAACTCAAACACATAATATTTCATAAAAACTATTTTCATTATTATAATCATTATAATAATGATGAGCCTTAGCGGTGCTATAGTTTTGTTTTTTGGTGCGGCATTGAGTTGTCATTTAATGTTTTTGGCAAACAATATATGAAATACAATCTATCATTCGTTATGAATAGTCTCTTTGTATAGAAAAAGGTAAAAATGTTTTTATGATATAATTACTCCCCATTTGTTAACCTTTTTTTATATATTGTTATGTATTAAATATGTTACCAAAAAAATTTGTGTGTATTTGCGGAACATATTTAGAAAATTGGATTTAAATTAATTAGAAATCTAAGAGTCGCTGAACTCCACCAAAAAATATTAGTTTTCAGAGATAGTTATTATATGTGTTTATCTTTTAAAATATCAAATAAAATTACTATCAAATTATAACATGCAGTAAATTATAAAATGAAATAATATTTATTAAAAATAAATAAATATGGTATTAATTTCATTATAAATTAAACAAATGACACCTTTATGTACGAGATATATAACAGTATAATAATGTTTAATAAAGGATCGGTATTAAAATATATTTATCGCATTGAAATCGCGTGCAAAACATTTTTTTTCTCTATGAGCTCTTATTTTAATTTAATATTTCGCTTATCTATTCATTAAAATATATGGCAATTAACGGCAATATATTATTCATTCAAATGTATACAATATTTATCAGCGCCAAAAAGCTGCACTAAAAACCAATTTGAAAATTAACTCAAATTAATCACATATTAAATGCGGGGAAATATTTGTCAAAACCTTTTTTCTGATACAGAATTTTTATTTCTCTCTAATGTTATTCCAGTTTTAAAGTCGTTATGAGAGAGAGAGAGAGAGAGATAGAGAGAGAGAGAGAGAGATTATTTTTATCATGAAAAGAATTTGTTTGAGTTTTTGAATTTTATTTTATCACCGCTTTTATCAAAATTTATAGTAAGGGTTGGGTTATGGGTTTGAGGTGAGAGGGCCTGACGTCCCCATCCTATTGAGAAAACACTTGTAAATTCTAACCGATTCTGTGGACACGAGCGCACAGATGGCTAAACACACCGTATATTTGGGTACAAAAACCCGTTCACAACAAATATATATTTTTTAATCCATTGCCAAAAGAGCATCTGTTCTGTCAGTAAATGACTTAATGTGAGCTATCATTCATTTTTATGACCAAAAACTGTATTGTTATGCAAATGAAATATGATTTTATGCAACACTTTTAGCCAATTATCGACAAATTTCAGACATTATTCTTCGGCGGATGAAATGCTTTTCGAGAAAATAAATGATAAAAACCATTAAAATTTTTGTAACGTCTCAACACATGCCATAAGTGAATGAAAAATCATTTGAAAGTATTTTGCAAATTCTTTCAGACATAGTATTTGTGGCAAATATGCGCTCATTTTTAGCAAACGATTAATATTCCGTCTATTATTAGTAAATTATATTTGTTATATTGCTATTTGTTAACAAATTTTGACTAAAAATACACGACTTATACCACAACACTTTGGTGTATGTTATTAAAAACTCAAATATAATTAGCTTATGTGCTTATAAGTAATCGGAGATTTTAATTTCACAGTTTAAATGCTTTAATTTCATTCAATTAGTTGTAATTTATCTTAAATTGAGTTCAATTTACTAATAATTAAAGTATTAATTAAACAGTCGTTTTGCAAAATTAAATACATTTTTGATCAAATATCTGATTTGAATTCAATGCTTAAGCTGTTATTAAAAGTCATAATTCAAGTCAACATTCGTTGAATTGACAGTAATTTTGTGCTGTTTTTACTAAAACACAATTATTTGCCTACCATTCCCCTTTCAAAAGCTGTTTGGGTTAATGACATCCGAGTTTTGCATAATTTCTCAGTTAATTGTCTTCCCCTTTTACTATGGGTTTTAGCCGTAATTATAATTTCTATTAAATATATAGATATTCTGATGGGTATTACATTGAATTCCTAATGAACACAAATATAATAAACACTAATCGATGCCTTTTTTGTATGCATTTCCACTGAACATGTAGTGAACGATATTTGGCTGTATTTAGTGGTTGAAGACCAGAATCAAAGCGCATGTCTTAAGCTCTTTGGATCTAATGATTGAAGTGTAGAGTGAGAGACAAGTTTCTTGAGAGCAGTTTTGTTTGGCCAACACTTTCCGATCACCGCTCGACTGTAAGACAAATGTATTGCTCATCACTTCACAGGACTAATGACTCTCATCCACAATAAGTGTATCAATCAAATGGTGTGAACATTGATTGCCTCCGAAAAAAACTCTGAGACTGAATATGTTTATACATTAATTGATTAGCAAATCGTTGAATTGACAGTAATTTTGTGCTGTTTTTACTAAAACACAATTATTTGCCTACCATTCCCCTTTCAAAAGCTGTTTGGGTTAATGACATCCGAGTTTTGCATAATTTCTCAGTTAATTGTCTTTCCCTTTTACTATGGGTTTTGGCCGTAATTATAATTTTTATTAAATATATAGATATTCTGATGGGTATTACATTGAATTGCTAATGAACACAAATATAATAAAACACTAATCGATGCCTTTTTTGTATGCCTTTCCACTGAACACGTAGTGAACGATATTTGGCTGTATTTAGTGGTTGAAGACCAGAATCAAAGCGCATGTCTTAAGCTCTTTGGATCTCTTTCAGGATCTTTGGATTGAAGTGTAGAGTGAGAGACAGTGAGAGACAAGTTTCTTGAGAGCAGTTTTGTTTGGCCAACACTTTCCGATCACCGCTCGACTGTAAGACAAATGTAGTGCTCATCACTTCACAGGACTAATGACTCTCATCCACAATAAGTGTATCAATCAAATGGTGTGAACATTGATTGCCTCCGAAAAAAACTCTGAGACTGAATATGTTTATACATTAATTGATTAGCAAAAAAACCTATGCCTTCACTACCAGTGCTTTTTAATGAATGTTCATTGAGTTGATAATCAGTTATTGTATCGACAATTAGTAGCTGTGTTTTGGACACCAAAAAACATTGTGTTTTATTACTGTTTGACTCATCGCTCGACAACCATCCGAAAAAGGTAAGCCCTCTTTGTTTGCCATATAATGTATTATATTTAATGAATTTGCATTCATTGCCGATTCATGCAGTCATACACTGCCGGCGAATGCTTGCCATACGTGTCATTACATGTCGTTTAGGGGTTACTCCGGACAACACACTCTCCCCACACTCTGTATTGACCGCCAATTCTGTTATCTTAACTGTTTTTCATGTGTTATATTCTGGTATTACTCACCATTACGACCATTACTAGCTTTGAGTCATACCATTCCCATACCATTCCCTCAGTCTCTCAGCCAGAATTGGGTGAAATAGTTGCAGTGTTTTGTATTGTGTTGTATCTCAGGTGCAGTTGTGGTTAGAGTTTGATATCCAATATATTTCATTGCATTAGAGATGTTCACTACTCTAACAGCTATTACACAGAATAGCTGAGTATATAAGGTATGAGAAGCAGACATATTATACGATATTGTGAATGAGATCTCGATATACCGTATATTTTAGACTCGCATCCTATCCATAGTCTATACGTAACACTAATTCTCATTTCCAGTTATTTTATACCGAAAAAGCAATACATTTATAAAATTAAATTTCAATGCACTGCTCATACATTTAATTGAAGTTAGCTCTGATTTTTGTGAATTAGTAGAAAAAAGTAAAAAGCACACAATTTTCAAATGCATTTAACATAAAAAAGCAATACATTTATAAAATTAAATTTCAATGCACTGCTCATACATTTAATTGAAGTTAGCTCTGATTTTTGTGAATTAGTAGAAAAAAGTAAAAAGCACACAATTTTCAAATGCATTTAACATAAATTATTTGTGCATATCTTTAGGCATAATTGCAATCGAGTTTAATTCACTTTCAATGTTTGAATGTTTGACAAGAATTTTATGACTTTTGTAATTTTGTGAATACTTTTTCGCATTTAATTACGAATGAATGCCATAAAAAGTGACATAAAATTTGTGTTACAAATCAATTTCATTAATTTTCCGCATTTAATTATAATAATTATTATTAATGCTAAAATGAAATTAGATTTATGAAATGTATGTGTTTGTGAGAGAGAAAGTGTTGTGTGAATAACGCAAATGGATATTAAGTAATAAATATGCAATTGTATAGAGAAGTGATTGTAATGTAAGATAACGATTAAGGCATGAGTTTTAGCATAAGAATCGCTGGAATCTGTTGTCCATTAGAGGGACGCAAACTATTTTGAATAATTGATTCGTTGACCCGAAAGTCGATGCCATCACTGACTTCATCGACATTCAGACATTCAGAGAGTCACTCAAGCATTGGGTTTGTTGTGGAAGAAGACATCGATTGGTCTCATAGTTATCGGCAATCGTAGCGACAATACGAGTCATATTTGCAGAGAGAGAGAGAGAGAGAGAGAGAGAGGGAGAGAGAGAGAGAGAGAGTAATGTCTGTCCCAATCGATCGGTCATAATAGTCATAATAGAGTTTCCAATATCTATCTCATAGTATATACTGTACACCAAAAGCATATGATCATAAGGACTGGTAGTGTTTGGCGACATATGTGTGGATCGCACTTAATATCAACTCAATCACAGACATCGCTGTCTCTCTTCACCACTCCATTCAATACAAACGCCGAGATTATGGCAATAATTTTGATTAAATGATTTGCACTAACTTTGTGGTCCAATACTGCGGGATAACCGTTAATGCCATTTAAGGCTATGAGTCAAACCCTTTTCCATAAATATAAATATACTCTCCTTTTGTCAATAAATAAATGCCTTTCCATTTCCATCACTCCTACAACTGAATGTATTGTGTTTTATGGTGTTTTTGATGGTTAATCCACTCACGAGTCTCGCAAAAATCAATTTTCGTGTTGATTTTGGATCGGGAGGTAAACAGGAAAGGCATGCTCCCAATCTTTTAAAATACTGACTTATGATGTTTGTAAGGCTCTGTCAATAAAAGGGTGAAAATATTTTATTCTTTGTTTATTCCTCTGCAATGTAAATGTGATTCTTGTGTCCGATATTAGAGTCCAACTCTTTGTCGTGTCGTAGAAGTCATGGACTCGTCGTTTATAATTCAGATATTATTGCAGATAATACGAGATGTGATAAAAATAAATTGATTTCCAAATGCAGTCGACGCTCAGATCAATCATTTCTGTGAATCCATTTGTTGGCTAAATCTCAAAATGATAGACAATATAAGCAAAAGAGTTTGTAAAATACAGTAATAGAAAAAAGAGAGAAATCCAAATCTCATCGCAAATTAAAGTGATTTCATTTTGAATAACAGATGCTCTTCTGTTATGTAAACTTGTTTTTATTTGATTTGCTTTTTGTTTTGATTGTTTCTACCGATCTCTGCCTTTCCCTATGAGGTGACGGCAAACAGAGATTAATATAGTTTTTTGTTTTGCGAAAAGCTTTCCATTTAAGCGAATGGAGAAGATTTTGGGAGAATATATTGAATCGATTTAAAAGATTGTATATAAAAAACAATGAGAAAATTGGGTGAACTTTTTTGTTCAGTCACTCAAAATGATTTTTATTGATTAGAAAAACTTGATTCCCTTCCACTTCTGGTGGTCGTTATAAACACACGAGTATTGTGTGCGAGATATGAGAAGCAAAAACAGTCATTCAAATATTGAATCAACAAAATAAAAGATGAGAAATACAAACACATCATATTATCTCATATTATTGTTATACAAACTTTTGGCCACATTTTTCATGCGAATGCACTCGTAATGCACTCAAAAGCAGTTCATTGTCAACGGTTTTTGCGGTTATATTTGCGGTTTTGTGTGCACTGTTTGGCCTCTAATTTGTGTATAAATCGCTTTTTCTGGAGCCGTATATTAAATGTTATTTCAATGTTTTGTATGAATTTCTTTGTGTGTGTTTGCAGTTTGTTGTAAACTAGTCCATCAATTATATCTATTGAATTGAGTTGTTTGTGGCATGTGGTACATTTTGGACTAGATAATCGATAATATAGTTAATTGAATATAAAAGTTGGCATAAGTTATGCAAATATTTCTATCGACAAAACATATGCAGTTATTTGGATATTTGGCAAATTTATTAATAAATACCTTTTTAATACATTTTTGCAAATCAATAGCGACTAATATATCAATATTAATATCCGAGAGTGTATTTGACAGAATGGTCGGCCTTCCGATCCAATTCCTATTTTGTTTCATTTAAACACACAGTCATTAATATACATAAATTTCTTTGTGTGTGTTTGCAGTTTGTTGTAAACTAGTCCATCAATTATATCTATTGAATTGAGTTGTTTGTGGCATGTGGTACATTTTGGACTAGATAATCGATAATATAGTTAATTGAATATAAAAATTGGCATAAGTTATGCAAATATTTCTATCGACAAAACATATGCATTTATGGGGATATTTGGCAACCATTTCCTTTATTAATAAGATTACAATATAAAGAAATTTATTAATAAATACCTTTTTAGTACATTTTTTTGCAAATCAATAGCGACTAATATATCAATATTAATATCCGAGAGTGTATTTGACAGAATGGTCGGCCTTCCGATCCAATTCCTATTTTGTTTCATTTAAACACACAGTCATTAATATACATAACTTATGCAATGTTTGAGAGATTATGAGATTACGAGCAAATCCCAGGCCATGAATCTCATGCCAGTCGACGACTCCCTCCCCATAACTCCGTGCAATAACAGCTCATATATCCTATGATTACTTTTCCCATTCATATAAGAATACAATTTAAATTAAATTTTCAATGACTTGGATTTGAATTTCTTATGTAAATAATATTTCCAATTCAGTGATACAAGGCTTACATTCAAATGTGGAATAATACAGAACTTTTGTTTTGCTATTCTTAACACACTTTTTCTCAATTTTAAAGCCATTTATTTTAATCGTTTTGCTATCAAATGAACGACTATTCAAATTATTTTATTCTAATCTCTCTCTCTCTCTCTCAGCCAGAATTGGGTGAAATAGTTGCAGTGTTTTGTATGAATATGTAGAAAAAAACATGAGTGATAATTTGTTGTTTATATTCAATAAGAAAATCATATAAAAAACATCATAAATCACACAAACACACACACATCTTGTAATTGAGTTTTCTTTATTCAATCAATAATTCAAGAGTTAATTATTGCTTATTTTTTATCTCACTCCTATGGTTGTATTGTCTGTAATTTATTTTTCAAGTTCTCTGTTTTTTTTGCACTCAATTCAATACAACACAACACAATACTCTTGCAGTGAATCGGGAATAAGAACAATACATAAGCGCTCAGACACTACAACATCTTCCTATAGGTATTGCATTAAACTTATTGTGTGCGAGATATGAGAAGCAAAAACAGTCATTCAAATATTGAATCAACAAACCTATAGGTATTGCATTAAACTTATTAGAAGAGAGAGAGAGAGAGAGAGAGAGAGAGAGAGAGAGAGAGAGAGATGACTTCTTAGAGAAGGTATAGCACACACACAGACAATGTTCACTACTAAACCTCATTTGCGGGTAAAGAGCTCTTGTGTTTCGTATATAAGATGTTATGTTAGACAACGTTGTGGTTCAGAGGAATAGGAGAGACTTCTCTATGAATGCATACAAGCGTTACATTCTTTGGAGTCTCTATTCCTTGATCTCCCAGAAGGAGTTCCGCAGACCTTTTGATGATGTCTTAAGATTTGTTAATAAAATTTATTCCCAATTAATTCATCCAAAAACATGGGCCGACATACCATTAGATGAATCACTAAATTAATGAATATTTAATTTATTCCACGAATTTAATGAGTTTTCGTTTATTTTTTAACGTAACTAGTGATTAAAATTGAAAATTTTTCATTAAAAAGTATATTTTTGCTGAAAAATTATTTAATTTTATGGAAATTACCACTAAATTATAATTTAATATAAAATAAGAGATATATTAAGCTATTATGTGGAGATATAAGACACAAAAACTACAAATATAATGCAAAGTCTTGAGATGAGGACCACCTGGATCTCGTCCATTGTTTTATTTGCCCACAAAAATAATAGCCAATTATTGCGAAGGCGTTTCCCTCCCTTTCCCACTTTCTTATTGCTATTTCAGAGCAAAACTAAACAGCATTTCTTAACTGAAAAAATTGCTTTCAATTTATATGTGAAGTGATGTTAACTTTACGTTAGAAATGGCTTTAGTATTGGTGTTCAATGTATGGCAAAGACTATACTGTGGTGTGAATCAAATCAGTTGTGTTTTGGTTGTTATTATATGAACAGAGATTTCCTTAACGAACTAATTATGGGTTTTCGATAGTGTTTACCGTATTTTGGGGGCAGTTATGCTGTTATAGTACTTGAATTATCTCTCTTTAAATTAGTTGAGAGACTCTTCATGTTAGGGACTAAGGAAGACCTGTCAGGACTACAAGTCTTTAATGTTTAATAAGTATTTTATTTGCTTTTCTCGGAAAAAACACATATAATTTAGTGTCGATTAAGGGCATGAATAATATTGTATTACATTTATATAGAGCTCAAACTCTAAGATTAATTAATTTTGTTGTGTTAAAAATATAATTGCATGTTACGAGACTTAAGAGTTTGTGTGTTGTTGTTGTGATTTATGATGTTTTTTATATGATTTTCTTATTGAATATAAACAACAAATTATCACTCATGTTTTTTTCTACAACATTACTACAAAAAGATTTTTTTCAATGAATTTTCTCGATTAGCAATTGTGAGCGTAATTTTTAATATTCAATTTGATTATACAACACAAGCTATAATACTTTCAAACTGTCAGAGCATATGATCGTTAATACGGAAAAAATGTAATCATTATTTCAAAATGAAGATTAATTTTTTTGCAGCCCAAATCTCCGTCTATTTGAATAACTCATGTAAATCTGTCTCAAAATTAATATTTAATACCATTTTAAACATTAAGTACTGAGAAAAGTTTGCGCGTAAAGATTATATATTGATTAGATTAAAGTATAATTAATTACGGTATTAACTGCTCGCAGTTAAGGCTTGTGTTCAAAAAGTATATGAAAATAAATATATATTTTTATTACACATTCAGTATTAAATGAATGTGAAGTTCACTAACACTCGGGAAGTTTGTGTCGGTTTACTCTTCGTTTTAGTTATTAATTTCTATGTTTTAATGAAAGGCACGGAAAAAATTTAATAGCATTTTAAGCGTCACTTAAAAAGTATAATTCATTCATTGATTTTATGCTTAAATTACAAGTTTTTTCTGTATTATTAATGGCACCAAAAATGTGGTGCATTTGTGTAAAAAAATAAAAATAATAAGTTTTTAAAGTATTAACCAAATTATGGTTTAAACCTCTCATGATTTTTGTGCTCTAAATATAAAATGCATAAATAATTGGTTGTATTAAATAAGTTTGCTATACACTAAAAAGAAATTATTTTTAATTAGAAACTACTGGCGCCAGAAGTGTGAAGGCATTAAAATTGTTGTTCAAATCGATTTTCATAATATAATATTTGAACAATGATTATATGAACAGTAATTTTAGGATGAAATTTAGAAAATGTTTTGAATTTTTAATCAAAACGGCTTATGGATGATAACCAAATGAACTCATCCATTGTGTCGGCGATTCACTCTCGCTGTATGTCTCATAATATCGGTGTTTAATTGCCTGTTGCACTCATACTGCATATATATGCCAATCCCTGTGCCATATATTCCACGCCATATCCCTCCTGTTGCTAAGATGCCGGGATTATCGTAACCCCTGACTATACATCCCATTCCGACCCCTATATCATACATGAGTGGATGGAAATAATAACACAATCGGAGACTCAATGGAGAGCACAGACAGCGATGTCTATTAGAGGAGAGAGAGAGAGAGAGGGAGAGAGAGAGAGAGAGAGAGAGCACGTGCTCTGCTTTGAATGAATCAGAAAATTAGAATCACATTCAGAGCCAAACTCCTGAATATTCTGTACATAATAGACATAAACGTACAAAAAAATAGTCTTTTTCTCAATTCAGTGATGATTACATTCGTATAGGGATTCCCAGCGAACCCCTCCTACATATCAATAATTGTATTCGTTAGACATATATTGAAAACTAGTTTTTTGTCTGACTTTTCATTTTTATAGGATTTTTTCATTCAGAGGGAAACCTACAAAAAAGTGAAACCAAATTTTTCAATGAAATATGAATTCTATTCATATATTGAAATCGGAAAAAGTATAGACAAGTCTATGATATTGATTTGAGACAAAGTCTAAGCTTTTTACATACAAAACACATTTTGCATTCATTTCACAAAAAAAACTATTTCGCAAAAATGATTGAATTTTTTATTGTAAAGAATAGTTATAAAAAATGAAAAATATTTTTCCCACAAATTCCCTGAAAAATAATTAATAAATTCCGCTTTCATTTGAGACTAATATTGATTTTTTCACAAGAAATTTAATACATAATTGCGTTAAAAGTTTTCATTATCATGTGCTTTCCGTTGAACACTTAAACTTAAGATTAATTTTCAATTTGTCGATTCGCTATCTCTTTACAAAAATGAATTTTTAGACTATTTTGAAGTGTTTTTAATATTAATTCACAATTCACTCGTTGTTTTCAATCTCTCACTCTTTTGTCACATTGTCTTCGAGTCCTTCAATCAGTCAAATGTCTTGCGTTTCACTCAACCAACGGATGCCTTAAATAAATGTAATTTCTGTGTCTCTCTTCACTCCGTTATCGCATACTCTGAGGACTGATCGGTTGGGCGTCTTTGCAGACCTAATATACATCGCACACACCTTCTCGTCGTCTCTGGTATTAGCATTTATATAAGCTATCGGAGTGTTGGCCCGATTGTGAAACTCAATGTGGGATTACATGCGGTATAAGAAAAGTAAGATATAAAAAGCTCAACATTTGATACGAGAGTTCATGAAAAACAATTGATTAGCCGTTCCTAAGAGATGTACACAATATTCAAGTGTATCGCATACTGTTAGATCTCTTTGACTACCCCTACGATGGCTTTAATTATTTAAAGTATGCATCTATTGATTATAAATATATACCGTATTTATGTGTATAGCGCTGATATAAATACTAAACTTTGATATTATGTTTGGTATCAAAATTCACATTTCCTGTAAATATATACAAACAATAACTGCTATTCTTTGAGATTGTAAAGAGTTTGAGGTATTTGTGACCGAAACCATAGGTTCTGGCAATTTGTGGGACCCCTATCGGGAGTCCTCGTATTTCAAGCAATATTCAAATTACAGTGACATGGGATGGAAAGGGATGGAAAGGGATGGCAAGGGATGGAAAGGGAGCTGTAATTCGATAATTTGTAATAACATTAAATTTCGATGAATCATACGGTATATAGTGTTCAGACAGTTTACAAACACAGACATTGAAATTAAGCACAACTAATAGGAATCACATTTAGCTCTTCCCTTCCCTTCCACTGCAACCGACACTGCATTTGAATACAACACAGAAAGTCCACTACAAGTGTCTCTCATATCATACAGTACTTGTTTATGAGATTCAAATGCCATCCTTTCAGTACTTCATGTGTTCACTAGATATCGAGTTTTATTTCAACCAATTTCTCGTCTATTATATTGATTTAGAATTTTACAAATCCTTTGAGATGTCAGTCGAAGTCTATTTCTATCGATTGCTTAAGATTTTTGAAAAATCTGCTTTAATTTTATTTATTTTCCTTTGTCTCCATTCATTCAGTCAAATGAAAAGTTTTGTTTTGAAAACTATTATTATAAACTCTTTTGTTTAGCAATTCAAATGTATTTTCATTAATAAAATTGTTTGAATAAAAGTTTTGAAAACTTTGTAAAACAAATGACTATTCAATGAAATATTGCCAAAAGTTGATGGTATGGCAAAAAGCATATAATGGTGTGCGAGTGAATGTATGGCCGAATAAATACACAAATTATATATTTTAAACGAATCAATCAAATGTGAGCTATTTTTCACAACCATTATATGAATTATGCGTTTGTGAGCAGTAATTCATATAATAAATAAAAATAAAAGATTTCCTTTTGGAAAGTGTTGTTAAAGAGGTGAGGGATGAGGAAAGGGAAGGGAAGGGGAGAATAATTAGTGTGCAATAAGAGGAGTAACACTGTGTTTATATTCAGCGGAGAAAATAATTGTGAATCTCATATAACATTAAATAAAAATTCATATAAACTCCGAGTCCTCTGAACACAAAGATATGGGGATTCAGTAGAGCGCGTCTCCTCTGCCGTACAAAAGGTATACTTTCTCTCTCTCTCTCTCTCTCTCTCTCTCTCCCATAGAAACCTATTATACGTGTTGTGGAGTATTGCATAACATTTCAGATATAAGACCTTAGTTTTGCTCATAAAACTCCTAATAGAGTCATAACTCATTCCCAATAATAATAGTAATAACAATAATAATACAATTTTGGAGTCAGATATAGCAGCGAAAGGAGAATACGATTTGAATGAATATATAATTCAAATGCTATTCTGAACGCTATTTTCAATTCTCGGCTCAAAATATGAGAGATAAGAGGAGACGGGAGAAGAAATATTGAGCATTAGGTCACACATCCATCCATTCACTCCATAGCCTCCATAGCTCACAGTCAGTGATAGTATGAGTGGTGAGAGTCTGGATGCGAACAACCATTTAGTAGTGTTGTGATGGGCTATGACTTGCAATGACTGGATCTGATGAGTGAGTGAATAGTTGTATGTATAGTATGTATGATAATGATAGCGACACACGCCATAAACGCCACCAATTCATGGATGGGTCCCAAAAACGTGCCAAAAAGTCTCTCCTGGGCCTCATATGCCCGGCCATCGCCAACAACAGCTAATAACTGATTGGCGACTGAATTCATCAGAAATTCTCACCTCTCTTCTCTCCTCTCTCTCTCTCTCTCTCTCTCTCTCTCTCTCTCTCTCCCTCTCTCTCTCCCATAGACTTTCTCCCTGAACATTGAGTGCCAATAAATAGAGCCTTTCCATAGAGCAGCTGTGCCTCAATGTATGTCTGAAACACATCAATACATGAGACAAAATCATAAAATACATGAACACGAGTGCACACCACCACCAGGACATGCACTGACAGCCCCTACACCCCGCGCACACACGCGCCGACCCATCACTCAATTATTGCCATTTCTATAATTATTTCATTTGTTTGGTTTTGAACTCTCATGCGATTCAGTGAAGGGTAAAAATTAATGGTTTTATGAATTTTGAAAAAAGTATATTTGCATTTATATATTAGGAAATTATTTGCTGCACTTTTGCCCTTACAGTGCAAATTGAATATATTTTTTATATTATAATAATTGATAGAAAGCACTTCATATATGAAATAATATAATATAAGAATTAATTTTCTAGAAAAAAATCTCAAATTCTTGTCATAAGAGTGTACCTCTCAATGACAAACACTAACGAGCAGTATATCTATCAGTGAAGAGCTTATGCTCTCAAGTGTTTAATTTTGGATAAAATCCATTTAAGTTATCCTTTGGTCTAATTATATAACACATACACAAGTCTTTAGTCAATATATCTTGTGATTAAAAACTGAAGCAAAGTATCGCGTAAAATAAATTAGAGTTCAATTGGGTAAACAAAATAATTAATTGCAGTGTTTGGTGACACAACTATTTCGTAAAACTTTACTCTTACCTAATATATTATACAATAGATATCATAATTTTTATGTGATCTTCATTGTAATGTACCTAAGGTTTTGATGCACCAAAGCATTTTGTAATACTACAGTAGTATTATAAGCTATTGTGATTTCTATAAATACCAATTCACATGAAAAAATATATTTTATTCATTTGATGCAATTTGAATGTTATATAAGAGAGTTATGTTTTTTGTTTACGACTATTATTTAATAAATTATTTTAACAAAATAAGCTTCAATGGCTTCAAGTTTAATAAACAATTATTTTTTAATCATAAATTTGTTGTCGATTGTCATGTATTCAGTGGCTAATCCAATAAATGGTGATATCATAGACACAGATGTTTCCAACTTGGACAAAAATAAATTAAATGTCAATTTAAATGGTATATCATATGATTTGAAATTAAAGGTTATGTTAAAAGTGACAAAATAGTATGTATTTTGCAGAGCCCCAGGTCTACATTTCCGATGATCATCGGATTCAACGGTGCAAAGAGATGCACCCGACCTATGATTACGACCATCTCAGTGAAGACGATCAGAGCGTAGCTATTAATTCATAAACATATGACTTGAATACAAATTTTCTGATTATGTGTATTTGGGGGTCATTTTTGTATAGGAATTAAGCGACAAAATAGATCTAAATCCCTGTCGAGTCGATTGTGTCATATATGAGAGTAGTATGGATAGCACCGGGGGTATGGGCCACAAACGTAAAGTCATTTATACCGAGTATTTTATTGATGGGAAACTCCTCTGCCACAAGAATAAAGTATTAATTATTTTAACTAAATATTTATTAATAGAAACAGTATTTAAGAAATAATTTTTCATATCAAAGGTATGCAAACCTAAAAGTGGTGTTGGATTTTGTGTCGACTATTGATTTGATGATTAATTGCAATTTGAAACGAGTTTTGAGTTAATTTTTCTTATGATGCGAATAAAGATCTAAATTTTATTTCAATGTAATTCAATACAACATTTATTATAATTTTTATTTTTGTATTTATGATGCGATTTAAATTCATTTACAAATAAATATTCAGTCATTACATTGGATGACATATTATTTTTGATATACTGATTGCGTGTATTTGAGAAATAATTTTTAATGATTAATTCAATTCATTTCAATGGGATTTTTGATCTCATTGTATGAATGTGTGTAAGTTTTTGCTAAAAGACTTGCTGTGTCTATAAAAAGGCTATTTTCTATTTAATATATTAAAATATCTGGATTTCTAAGCCTATCCATCAAAATCTGCTCTTATTTCTCATGTTTGTGAACAAAACTTGTCGCTCAAAATCTCTCTCTCTCTCTCTCTCTCTCTCTCTCTCTCTCTGATTCTTATTCTCATTTTCTCTCTCCAGAAAAAAATCAATAAACAGTAAGTTTTTTGTTAGAGTAATGGAAAAAAAGTTGAGCTTCAAAAACGATGAAATGTATGTCCATTTCAAAGGAATTACAGTTTTTGTTTACTTGTGTGTCCGTCACTCTAATACATATGACATGTGTCTAAAAATAGCTGCCTTTTGGCCGCACATGAAGTTCTCGCGTCTTATATGTGTGGCACTGAAGAGGGAAGGGATTGAGGAAAGAGAGTAGAAGTCATAAAAACGATGACAAAGACTGAGGGCTGAGGAGTGAAACTCAAACTGAAATCTCAATTCAAAGGTCTCTCGAAAATTAGGATTAGGCGTGAAGTGTATGTGTTTTGGTATAGATTTTGAGCACAAATTAAACTCAAATATCTTTCGCTTTTATTTCCATTTCTCGACAAATATATTAAAAAACTGAACATAAGTTCTGGTATTTGCTTCATATACTGTATAATGTAATCTCGATTCTCATTATAATTACATTTCATTTCACTTGAAAAGCCATTTAAAAACTCCAAAAGAAGAGAATATTTTTCTTTAAAAGATATTTCATTCGCTCTTATCTTCTCTTCTCTTTTGAGCCATAATTTTGCAAAAACCGAGAAATGCTTTAATTTTTCATATAATTTATAGACTCTATAATTAGATTTGAGGGCAAAAAATATTGTAAATTATATTTTTGCCTTTTTTCATATACTTTCATGTATTTATCTCTCGAGCTTTTACTTTCGGGAATATTTGTCAAACGATTTTATAATTTATTTTATTGCTTGAAAGCACACATCGATTACAATTCAATATGAAATGAAATATTAAAAGAAACAAAAATAACCGAAACTTTTAAATCAAATAAATCAAATTAAATGCACACAAATAATGCAAAAAATATTTATCATAATTAACGATAATATTGTTTAAAATGATATTCTATTAATAGGTTATACGAGTAGTAATGACAATAATAGTTATATTAATAGATAAGATTCATTATTTACTGTGTATATATTTACGTAACGATAATCGACTTAATATTTGACACTTACTTTATACGTCCCCCAAAATTATTATATAATACTCTTATAAATTATAACATAGACTTTGTATCTATAGATCGTTAAAAGTAGACGAAAGGCTATCATATTTCTAATCTCCAAAATAAATTCTCGATGAGAAAGTATGTGATAATATCCCAACTGTAACTAAACTGTCCAATACTTGAAAAAACACTAAAATAGAGGGGAACTGTATTTTAAAAACGTCTAATACCTGATCATTAGGATTAAAGTGAGTGCTTATGGTGTGAGACGGGTATTCAATAGGCATTGAGTGCGAGGACCACCCAATTAGAAGAAAAAGTGGATGAACTGACATTTATTAGGGGCTCACAACTGAATACATTAATTTTTTTTGTTACTCTCTCTCGCTCTCTCTCTCTCGCTCTCTCTCTCTCTCTCTCTCTCTCTCGCCATACTAATGGTGTTGTGTTCGTTCAACTCAAGCGACTGTAAGTTTATATCACATCTATTATCTAATAAACTCATATAAAGTGTAGGTTTGCGCTTCAATTTGTCAAAGTCTGGTGTGAATTAAGGAAATATTTCTTTCCGCTGCGAATGAATGAATAATTTTTTGCAAATATTTGTATCTCAGAGAAGACGCGAATCCAATAGCGAAAGGGGGTCTCCAAAGAGCACCCAAACCCCACGAAAAAGTGCCAAAAATATAATATAAGACATGATAGACTTGATGTTTCCCTTAAGCGTCACTTTTGATTAAACTTTTGGGCCGTAATTTTTAAATAATAAAATGATTAATTACTCGCAAAATAATATGTTTAATAAATAGCGCGATAAATTTTTTCTTATCGTGTGGGAGATTATACTTGTTTTGTGCCATTTTTTCTTTACACTTCTCTCTCCCGATGCCCTCCCATTCCCTTCCCATATCATCCCCAGTGATGGCAAACCTTAACAACTCGTTTGCTGTAATCATATTAATAAAAACGGATCTTTAGTTTTACGGTATAATTCAATAGTGTATTTGTTTAATACACTGTTGTATTGTTTTTATGATTATTATTGCATTTTGTGCGCGAAATTAGTTTAAGAAAAGTCATGCAATTAAACACTGTTTGTGGTGTTTGTCTGACCTTTTTTCGCCATACATAACACAATGAATACACGAATGGTTGTGTATTTAAGATGTAGAAGCGCTCAGTTAGTCTGTCAGTCAGTCATTCGAGTGAATCTAATTTTTATCAATTTTTTGTCGGAGTGAACAAAAATTATCTGATTTTTTGCTCAAAATAAATCTCAACAGCTTTTTAGGCGAAACGTTGCCTTTTTCTTGAGTTGCATATAATTATTCACTTTAAGAGCGAAATTATATTTGCCCTCAAAATTACTTTTAATTAGAGATATCTATTTTGAGAGCACATGGAGAATAAAAAAGTTGAAATTAGAAAAAACTTTTTTAATCTAAGGAAATGTTTTTTCCTTTTAAATGAAAGAATTAATACACGAAATGATATATTAGTGGAAAAGAAAATATATACACAAATGTTATAATGAAATACAATTTACCTGAAAATTGTCTCTCGAAATGAGTATTTCGTTGAATGTCTGGATATTATTGATATATAAGACTATGTTATCAATGAAACCATTTCAGTGCTCATGGAATATAGCAGTTATTCCTAATATTATGCTTATTCTGTATACTACCAGTGCTCAAGTGTATGAGTCATTGGCGTGTATTAATATAATTTATATTCAAAATAAGGCTTAAAATTATAGCCTAACTGTCGATGCGTTCGTATATTTTATGCCTGAAATGTAAATAATATTTTTCGGATGAAATATTTGTCTGAAAACACAAAAAATGACTATATTTTTCCAAATCAGTAATACTGTTGTTAATCAAATGCAATGCAAACATTGCTTTCCATTTAATACATGACATCCAATATATAGGGATTTGCAATGAAAACTGTTTATTAGACATTAAAACGAGAAGCAAAATAAGAGGGGGTTTCGGTCGGACTATATTGTGATTTAGAGTAATTGCTCGCTTTGGCACTCATTATATGGTAGGGTATGGCTGTGGGAGCACTGGGAGTGTGATCAGCATCGGGTGAGGAGTAGGGATGTAGTGGTGAATGAAAAATGGTGACCAACACAACCCTGTGTTAGTCAATCACAAACAGTAGACATAATACACAAACTCGCACTCAAAATACACTTTAATCTCGTTTCGTATTTCTCTAATGTATTGATTGCTAACATTCAGTAGTGCATCAGCTCTTTAAAGGTTAGGTACCAGTGCTCTGGCAGTGATGGCACCGCCACAAAATTGTACGCCTCGTACGCGGGTAGAGATGTATATACAGTGTATTGCCGTATATTTTATATCGACTTATCTCTCATGCAATGCCACCAGAAATGCAATGTTAATGCATTGAAGAGTAGATCAAATACATCTGTGATGTTAGGCATTACATGACTACCGCTCACTATCTCTCACACAACACCCCCTCTCATGTATGAGACCCCCAATTATTATTTCCAATGTTTTCACTGCTTATGTTCACTAAGTCTCTGTATTTATATTTTATTTTAAAGTTTGCATATTTCAGCCCTAATATGTCGTTCAATTTGTTTAGTTTTATATTATTAATCAATACAACAGTAATGTATTGCATATTAAAGTAGGGATTGAGTTAAAAATTCTCTCTCATGTTAGAGTCGATTGAGTTATCCTCAGAAATCAGTGAATATTTCTGATTGAATCTTAAGAATACCAGAGAGAGAGAGAGAGAGAGAGAGAGAGAGCCGTTGGAGTTCTCGAGAGACATATCTAAGAGTAGTTTATTTGATAAAAAGTGTAATAAAATATGTGAAGAGTGTGTCCGTACGTACGACTATAACTCACTTTTTAATATTTAACTATTTTTCGTGACTTAACTCATACTATGAGTCTCATAGTCATAGTCAGCGAAAGCCAAAGACATCGCAAGGAATTGCTTACGTTTTGCGCGAATATTAACGTTCGCATCAATGGATGCACTCATAGCTCATACTTACTGTACATATAATTGCATTCTTTAGCGCTGGGATGCAATAAGATCTCAAGTAAAACATCACAAAAAAGTATGATTTCAAGTCAAACAGCAGTGTAGGCAAAGAAATTGTATAATAATTTGGTCGCCGGCAGCGAAAAACCGCCGTTTCTTACATATAATAGAGAGGAAAGCCTTCAAAAACATTAACGCCGTCCGCCTTTTGCTTCTGATTCAGTATGCGTTGTATGACTTCATCGCGCAAACTGTCAGTGCGTTTGATGAGAGAAAATGTCATTTTTATGTTAACTTGCCTTCAAATATGAGTTCAACTAAATATTTGTTAGAAAATAAATTCTTTAAAAACTCTTAAACGGTTTATACATATAAAAAATATATTTAAAACTTTTTTAAACGTGAGTTTATTCCGCACGAGAACTACATTTCAATCACATCTCAAAAACGACAGTTTCTCTCTCCAGCTCTCTCTCTCTCTCCGGCAGACCTGAAGTCAAAATCAGAGTCGAAGTGAAATTTGATTCGTAAACAAATGTAAACTCAAATCTTCACATATTTATCAAACAGAAAACGCAATATATTTAGTGGAGAAACAAATATAAGACAAGAAATTAGTCGTGTATTAGATGTACGACAGTCTCCTGGCGTGCAGTGCTGTCGAGGCTATGAGTGCAGTAGTGCTGGTGCTCTGCACTGAACCACATCTGTGGCCAATGTATGCAATACTATCTCCTTTTAATTTAGTCTATTCTCAGATCGAAATTCTTCAAAAACTTGTGTTTAGCCATAGTTTCAGCCAAATATTCATAACATAAATATTCCGTCGATTTTGTGTTACTATTGAGACAGCACTTCACTCTCCACCACTGCCTCCCAGTGCTCTCTCTCTCTCTCTCTCTCTCTGTTTCGGTCGGACTATATTGTGATTTAGAGTAATTGCTCGCTTTGGCACTCATTATATGGTAGGGTATGGCTGTGGGAGCACTGGGAGTGTGATGAGGAGTAATGTCAAAGAGGCCAACCATCCAGTGTTTGTCGATGGATGTGAGTTACGCATGCCTTCAGAGTCTTCGAGTTTAGTTTAGATGCCAACACTCTCTCCGTTCTCTCTCTCTCTCTCGCTCTCTCGCTCTCTCTCTCTCTCTCTCTCTCTCTCTCTCTCTCAACCATCATTTGTTTGCAATCATATTGCAGTAGAAAAAAATTATATGCAATATATGCCACCCCTTCGCGAGACTCGCGAGCATTTTGGGTGAACTAATGTTCGACACTATAGCCATTTAGGACCCCAAACTCACCGGTGCACTACATATAGACATACAGATTGTGTATATATTTATTCTAAACATATTGTAGTTCCCATTGCATGGCTTCCCTCTCCCCTTGCAGTCTGGCTCTCAGTGACACGACTGCACACCACTTGAAAAATAGTGACCGAAATCATGAATACGTTCTCAACTCTATTAGCGAACATATTCTGACAGATTTTCACAGTTTTTCAGTTTTCTCCTCCAATATGTACAGCAATTGTTTGGCTATAATTCTCTCAATAATTATCACTTTTGTCACACAATTCCTGTTATTTATGGTATTTACTAAAAAATGAGTCCCTGTTTTGTAGATAAATTCAGTTTTGAATACTAATTTATTTGAAGTGCTTTTTTACATGAGTTTTTGCTATGGATATAAGCGTAGAAATATATGTGTTTGTGAGGTATGGTATGACATGATTTGCATCCATGAGCTCGTCATCCATTAGTTTTAGCAGAACTCGACTCCAAAATATGAGTTCCCATTGAGAGTGAGAGAGAAAAGTGTTAATATTTAATAAGATCGTCGGTATGGGAGACATTGGAAGGGACTGGTAGGACTGGTAGGCTCGGTGTACACTAACTCCTAGCGCAGTAAATAAGGTAAAAGATAACCATAAATAATAATAATAATAAACCCAAATATATTAATGCACTTAAAACTATACGACTCAAACACATATATATAATGTACACAAACTATAAGTGCGATTATATATAAGTTATATATATTTCTGTTAAATAAATAAAAAACAAAATTCTGTCAGTCGTTGATCTTCTGGAGCGAGAAATTCAATGTTAAGGCAATGAATGGTATAATATATATATGAAAGCGCATGTCGTCTAACGATGTAATGCACTGCAGGGGAGAGGCATTCACGTAAGGGATGCCTGTTTTGTACGGCACGGGCATAGAGGGGGACGACAGGAATCGTCGATATGTATGCCATGGAGTGCTGCTCCACTCGAATACGAGTTTTCCAGTGAACAGAGAGTAGTGTTGAGACGGGAGAGCACTGGCGAACAGAGTGGAGGTGACTGTCGACCGACACACTACTACTGCCAGAGCCCTGTGTTTCAAGTCTTTCTGTGTTTATGTTTCAGTGCTTCTCCTCCTCAGCACTCGTACTGTACGGCACGGCCTCTGCTTTTCGGCCAATACTTTGCGATCGTATTGTGTGTTTGTGTGCGAGAAGTCGTGTTTAACAACTTTTTTCCACACAAAGTATATGCAAAGTCTGCGAGTTTTTCACCACAGTTTGCAGCTCTTTGTATGCGTTATGTCACTGTTTTTCGGTTCAGTCGTTTGCATCGCGTATTAAAAAGCAATGTTTTCTGCGACCAAAACGACTGATGTGTCGATGAAATTATGAAATATTGCGCCCCATATAAAGTACTGTGCCTTTAGTGGTGTGACACTAATACTGCAATTTTGGTGTATTTATTATAATAATAGGCATCTAATTGTTTGTGAATTGGAGACCAATTTCATGTCAAGAAGACTATCAGTAAATACTTGTCTCGAGATTTTGTGGCAAAACAAAAGTTATTTTCGGTCTTTTGACTCCGGGTTTAAATGAATGAATAACTGACTGACTCGTGAGGTAAGCCCCGGTGCATCCCTTTCACTGTATTTGAATAGTGTCTGTGAGTTATTAAGCAATTATTTGTGTCACACATTGCGTTTAAATTGAATCAAATCATTAGTTTTATTGCACTTTATTTTCGCAAACAATTTTGTTGTCCATTAATATAGTTAAAGAAATTTCATGTCGCGATCCCTTTAATACTGAAATAAATCCTCTGGAGATGAGATCACAATTGCTTTCACTCTCTAATGTCTTTTGCCACTCTCTCTCTCTCTCTCTCTCTCTCTCTCTGTCTGTCTTATAATGTTATACCCCTTACGAAAAACGCCTTACAGTTTGACTCCGCAAACACACAGTGCAGGCAAACATTGGCTCAGAGACAGTAAACCACATAATAATACACAAGAAATTTAGCACAAAGAAAAAGACAATTGATTTAAGTCATAGACAGATAGTGTTTGTCTCTGAAAAACTAAACTAATAGTAAAACTTAAGACATTTTATTGTTATCTCATTCTCGCTCTCTTATAGTGTTTATCTTTGTGTCGATGATATTTATTGACATAACAGACCACTCTCTTCATGCTCTCTCTCTCTCTCTCTCTCTCTCTCTCTCCAAACTCTCACTTATTGTTCTCTCAATAAAATAAATACAATATAAACACACTTATGACTGTTTGACTACAACTGACATATGATATACTATACCCCCTAACGTAACGTTATATTTGGAAATTTTGAGAAATTATTGTTTTACTGCATTTCATATTTATTTTATTATGCCATTTGTTTTCAATATACAGTCAATTGAGTCCAATGTCATTGCATTCATGGATTTATTTTCAGTATATGTTATCAATTGTGAACTCAAGTATACCATAAGTTTGCAATAAATATATAAATTGTATTTTGAGACATAAAAATGTCTTGTACAATTCAATAGCCAATATCATGCGAAAAATGTATTTTATTTCTAGTTTTGTTTTAAAAATTTAAGTGATATTAAGAAATATATCCGAAAATCATATTTACTATTCAATCACAGAAAAGTTTATATCAAAAATATATTGCAAAATAATGTTTGACATTATTTTGTGATAAATTTAATGCACAGAATATATCTGTCTTATCCAATCAAATATTTCCTGTTTGTCATTGATTACATCAAAGTATCAAAAAATATATATAGAAATAGCTTTTATATAAATTAAATGCAATGAATAGTTCAATAAAAATCAAGAGAGAGAGAGAGAGAGAGAGAGAGAGAGAGTATATTAGAGCAAAAATACTAGAAATGCTTTTGAAAATATAATTTATAACATTTTACTCTCACATCTATTTCTGTAGCATTTTTATGGCCTAATCTTTTCTCATCTAATGATTAACTGTTTTAATGACAAACTCTTAGATATTTATATATGAAATGAATTTTTCACAACCGTTTGCATTGAATGCCGGCATTAATGACAGACACAAAAACGGAAATATTATTCGCAAAACAAAAATTATATTATATTTATTATATTAATGTCACAAATAGTGCGGCGATAGAGTTGTATAATATATTGAATTCTTTGTTATGCCATTAGCACCGGCAGTCTAGTAGGTCTGGTAGTAGTGACTTGGATTCAGGTGTGGCTTTCCTATTCATACTTATTCGCAGATATCTATTGTATTTGTTATGCATTTTTGCCATCATTTCTATTACTATCGATCGATATCTCGCACAATAGGCTATAACTGTATTACACTTTTATTATGTGTGCTTTCAAAACATAAAATAAACTTTTATTATATTAGTATATTTTTTTATGCGCTATATTTTGGTTCAAAACTTTTTTTGATAGAATTTAAGCAATAAATCATTGAAACGAATATTCAATCATAATATCAACTGATTTTGTTTATATAGATAACAGATTTTAAATGCACTGTAATATGGAGTGTATTTATGAAAATGTTTATATCCATCAAAAATATCGTTAGTATATGAGGCAAAAGGAGATTATAATATATAGTAAAAAATAATATGTTGTATCAATTGTTATGAATATTTAATTAATGTTTGCCAACCAATTTTGACACATTAAGGCATAGGTAGCGCCGTTGGTGGCCAGTTAGCCCCGGCGCATACACACCGAGCTTAATATGGTTAGCTCCCTGTGCTCTCAATGACACGATTATAACAATCTGTTATCAAACTATGTTTTTATCAGAAAATATTTCTCATTTATTTATCGCTGACAGAAGTGGCCAATAGTTAGACAAATGAAATGTTATCTTTTATTTCACTTTTTATTCATTTGTGTCAAACAATATATCCATTAATTTCTCCTATTTTTATGAGTTTACTATTAAAGGGAAAATTCTGTACACTTTTCTGCACAGAAATCAATCGGTATCTGAACTCCACATTCACTCACAAATGACAAAAATTATGATTAAAATATTAAAGAATTACATAATGAGAGCAAAGACAGACATTTATACATATTATATAAATTATTATATTGCAAAATATTCCATTAATGTAATTGAATTTTCAACTCAAATTCAACTTATCATTTATTTATGCGCAAAATTTTATGCACTTTTGTTATTGAATTCAGTTTTATTTTGTTTGATTGTATTTATTGAAATTTTGGTCTCTCTTTACCCGCAGACTTGGTTCACATAATTATAATAATGATTGCAATCATCGGAAGATTGGTTTTAACGATAATCGTTGCGATCGTTGTCTTCACGGATGGCATCCAATGCGCTGAACGCAGGATTGGATACAAACACGAGGGTATGTCTTGAACGGCTTATTACATATCAATAATCAAAGTGTTTGATCGTAAATAAATAAATATATTTATGATATAAACATAAGAAACCCATTTACTATTGTAACTAATAATATGACCAACACTTACGGTCGTAACTTTTATGGTGTATTCAAGTTTCATACATTGTTTTTCTTGATGATATACACTGTGTTATTATATAACTGTATATCAATACGTTTAGCATTTATGTAAATCAACAAAATTGCTTTCGTATGCAATTCCCTGCCATTAATTCATATGAGTTCAGCAAAAAACTCTATCATTGATTCCTATCATTTATTTAAGTAATTTTCTTAAGAAAAAATACTAGAGATATAGAAATTTTCGCTCAAACGCTCAACATTTGGTTTTTATTTTATTTATTTATTTTCGTTTCACATTTTTAGAGATATATATATATTTTAGACGTTTTTGCAATTGATTTCAACTCAAAGTTCAGGAAAAAAGTTTTAAGTGAGAGTTAAGGCAAACATTTTTGCTGTATTACTATTATGGGGTTTATCAATGAAAGTGTATATAAAATGTGAAAAATAAGTCAAAAACATGTGAAGAATAAATCGATTTCTGTGTTTGAAAAATCCAAATAACAGGACATTTCTTTGTTGTATCACAAAAAGGGAAGTAATTTATTGTTATAAAAACATAAGAACCAAATGCTTGCCACTATAAAGTGAATACATTTGTATTGATAACCGATTTTGAGGTTAAATCCGAAAGGAAAAACAATTTTGTGGATTCAATGAAACACTTACACTAACAAAATATAACAAAAATACATGACTTTATTTAATAAAATTTGTAAAAAGGCTAACCTTTTGTTGTTATTAGAGTTTATATTACACTTTCTTCTCTCTCTCTCTCTCTCTCTCTCTCTCTCTCTGTCTGTCTCTCTATCTATCTCTCTCTCTCTCTCTCTCTCTCTCTCTCTGTCTGTCTGTCTCTCTATCTCTCTATCTCTCTCTCTCTCTCTCTCTAACATAAGTTTCACGTTTAATATAATGTCTTCTTAGGGTTCTTCTCGTAAAATAAAATAAAAATAGTATTAATGAAAGAAGTTTTCGGAGCCCAAAGCCATTCTGATTATTGTTAAGCCTTTTGTTGAGTACAGAAGTTCTTTATATTCTTATATAAAACTTATTGTGTGCTTATTGTTAGAGATGGGAATTATAGCCCAGAAATAAAGACCAGTCGCCAAATCGGGCGTTAAATATCGATAATCAATACCAATAATATCAGCAAAAAATGGGAATCAACACAAGCCATACGAGAAAATCCTATTTCTGTCCATTATTTCGATGCAATAGAATCAAGAAAATTAAATTATTGTTTTGTTTTCCAGTATAACAACAACACTAGCACTCAGTGTATTGCCTATTATACCCGATAGACATGAGGGGCTCTACTATGAGAGCCATACATCTCAATGGCTTATTGGCTCATGAGATGAGTAATTAGTATAGAATTGAAAAAATGGCAAAAATTTTCAGTTAGAAAAAAGTCAACCTAAATAGAGATAACTAATTAATGAATTGTCAGTTTATTTTGCTACAGAATATTCTGTTGAGTTGAGTATAGCTAAAGGCTAAGTGAAAATGAAAATAGAGAATATTCTGTGTTTTTGTTTCACTAATTCCTGCATAAGTTTCTTAAAGTAATTTTGTTTTATGTTTTAAATCTGATAAATAGTATTATATTATTATAGTATGTGTGTGCAAAATGTAATCTTTTTATTTTGCTTTTATTTATATTCTCTCTGTTTTTCCTTTTTATCTGTGTTTTTCTGCTCAAGACTTTTTGTGCGGAAATTAATGTTTTTAGCTCTGAATGTGTAACACATATACAGACAGATATATTCTGTACGTACGATGTATTGCTATTCTCCAGTAATAGATATTATACCCGATAGACATGAGGGGCTCTACTATGAGAGCCATACATCTCAATGGCTTATTGGCTCATGAGATGAGTAATTAGTATAGAATTGAAAAAATGGCAAAAATTTTCAGTTAGAAAAAAGTGAACCTAAATAGAGATAACTAATTAATGAATTGTCAGTTTATTTTGCTACAGAATATTCTGTTGAGTTCACGGTATAGCTAAAGGCTAAGTGAAAATGAAAATAGAGAATATTCTGTGTTTTTGTTTCACTAATTCCTGCATAAGTTTCTTAAAGTAATTTTGTTTTATGTTTTAAATCTGATAAATAGTATTAATATTATATTATAGTATGTGTGTGCAAAATGTAATCTTTTTATTTTGCTTTTATTTATATTCTCTCTGTTTTTCCTTTTTTATCTGTGTTTTTCTGCTCAAGACTTTTTGTGCGGAAATTAATGTTTTTAGCTCTGAATGTGTAACACATATACAGACAGATATATTCTGTACGTACGATGTATTGCTATTCTCCAGTAATAGAGTATAAAAAACTTTGTGTCAGTCGTGAGTCTCGTATCGCTTTTGTTTTTGGCAAAGAGAGTGATGCCTTTCCAATGTTTCCCTTTCCCAATACAGTACTGTACACACAAATATACACAAAATTTTTAGGATTGCATTAACTTTAGAGTTAAGAAATCGAAACTAAGAGAAAGAGAAATAACTCTAAAATATATCGAAAAAAATCTGACGTTTAAGGAGATTGTGTTTATAGTCTTGACTGTGATGTCGATCTTCAATGTAAATCTGCTTTTATTGTTTTGTTGAAAAACTTAAAACTTATACACCAATGGATTTACTTTATATTGTGCTCTCTCTCTCTCTCTCTCGCTCTCTCTCTCTCTCTCTCGCTCTAAAAACAGTTGCAAACGTTTTGCCGGAAAAACAGGTCAATGAGAGAAAGGAAAGGGCTTTTGAATAACAAATTAGAAATATTTCTCTCTCTCTCTCTCTCTCTCTCTCTCAAGACTTGAAACACTAAGACGCGAATCCAATACTCTTATATTGTGAACACAAGAATCCAACGAATATTTGAAAAGAAAAGCTGAAAAACTAATTTATTTTGTCAGTAGAAAAAATAAAAGGAGAAACTAGAAATTGTTTTTATATACTTTGATAGTATAAAGTGTTTGCTTTGGAGTAATTGATAAGTTTTTCTAATGTTGGCAATGGATGTGCACAGAGTAGAGGACACGACATACAAACACAGAAATTGTAATCAATTTCTCAATTTTCTTTTTTTCCTCAATAATGTTTAGCCATTTTTGAGGTTCATTTGTAGAGTAAGTATATTATTTAAGTGATATCACGGATTGCAATAAAATGTCATTTTTCTTAGCGCTTCTCGCAATCAATACGGGTATCGAAAACATATACGAAAGGCATACAAAAGGCAGTATATTTTCGCTCAGTCTGTCCCCTCCCAGTGCATGAATTGGCTCATTACCCGTTCAGACTAACTATTGAAGACACCATTCATAACACTACTTGACATCGCCATCGATGGCATCTCTCCACTTATTCTCTCTTTTTTATCTGTATTTCCTATTTTATGCTTAGTTTGAAATATCGAGTTCATAGCCATAGCCACAGCTGTTAACATATTTTGCCCGAAATTATTAGTTGTGGTGTCAGTGTATGAGAGAGAGAGAGAGAGAGAGAGAGAGAGAGACAAAACACTCGTTAAAGTGAACACTTTTTTCTTCACTAATTTTCTTATTCTCCTTCATTTGCTAAATATTTTCTTTAATGATCTCTCAAAATATAATTAGACCCTCTTTTTTGCTGTATTTTATTTTTTACTTACATATAGCGTTTCGCACAAACACTTCAAAACAGAGCATAATTTATAAGAGTTTTGTGATAAATAAAAATGTGATTTTATATTTCCTAAACTTATGCAAAATAGTTTGGCGTTTCTAAGAAACTCAGTATTTTTGGTTTCAAAATGTGTGTATTTTTTGTCACTAATATGTGTTGTATTTTTTGCATATTATGAACGATTTTCTTGTCGACTGCAAAAAAAAGTCACTGCAATTGAGACAACAGTTTTGTCCTCAAATTACTATCAAATATGACTACAATTCTTGTTGTTTGCGAATCAAACATAATTTGAATAATTATATGCAAAAATGAGTGCACAGTTTGAACCGCAATCTATAGCTTCTCCCTCTCCTTAGATTTTTTCTTTGGGTTAAATTATTCACGAATTTTAAAAGTTTAAGAATAATTTTGCAGAGAGAGAGAGAGAGAGAGAGAGAGAGAGAGAGAGACAAAACACTCGTTAAAGTGAACACTTTTTTCTTCACTAAAGAAAAATATTCACAGAAATTGTTTGACTCGAAGAGAGAGAGAGAGAGAGAGAGAAAGAGAGAGAGTTTGTGTGGGTTTTGAAATAATAGCGAATATGAATGAGAAGCTAAAGAATAGATTTATATTTTTTCTTAGCGTAAGTTTTCATTAAAAAATGTTTGGGAGTCAACACACAAAAGGCAGACAACTTTAAGAGTGAAAATGTGTTATAAGTTTTTAAAAAACACAATGAAATACATATACAGCACATGGAGTGAGTCTCCCAGTGCTCTCTCAGTCGAGTGCACTCTAAAGACAATGCATATAAGCCGTGAAGGAATGCATTTTGGGATGTCTTGCGAACAGAGGTTTTAATAAAGCGAATCCAATCCATACATCCGTCACAACTGACTGTATTTCCTTCTCAACCGATGCGAAGACGTTATGAAAGAAAAATATTCACAGAAATTGTTTGACTCGAAGAGAGAGAGAGAGAGAGAGAGAGAGAGAGATAGAGAGAGAGAGAGAGACATAGAGAGAGAGAGAGAGAGAGAGAGAGAGAAATATTTCTAATTTGTTATTCAAAAGCCCTTTCCTTTCTCTCATTGACCTGTTTTTCCGGCAAAACGTTTGCAACTGTTTTGCGGATTTTGTTTTAATGAATATATTATGCGTTTGGAAATATTTATCGAAAGTTTTATCTTATTTATGAAATTACTATCAAATTAGCGGAGAATTAATGGAAATTAATTAGCGATAAGAAGTAATGGAAAAAACAGTCTCCCATTCCGTACACACGCTCTCTCCCTCTCCCCCTCCCTATCCATGCCTTTAATGAGAGTTTCGTTTGGATTAATGACCAAAAAAAGAGTTTTATTTTTTTAGTTGCCATCAAAAATTCATGAAATATATAAATCATTTCTTCCATATATTCTGTTCTGTTATTTCTATTGTACGACATGTTTATGGCGTAAAAGCACTGCAAAAGTCATAAGTAGTGGTAATGATAGAGATTTTTGCACTGAATTTATGGAATGCGAGTCAGAATGAGGAGACAAATCAAAGGCCAGGGATGTTGTGAGCGAAAGGCTATACACAGAAATATTTGGTAGCCTCGCGTGAGATGTCGTATAAAAAGCAATATTATTTTGGAGAACAATAAACGCTAAGGAGTTATGGGGTATAGTAGGAGTAAATCAGTTGAGTATCACGGCATCCATGTGCGGCTTAATATCCAGGCGCTGGTGATTGTGATGGTGTATGGCTATTGTGAGCCACATATAAGTTATTGTTTTGCTGTACACCAGAGAGGATATGTACCGGCAATAAGAAGTACACAATACGAGTGCAGATCCGCCAGAAATATCAAAGGAAAGCCAAAAAGACAGCCAATAGTGTTGTTGTGACTAAATCTCTGCTCCAAATGCTTTCCGCGCCATTAGTTTCGCCAAAAGAAAAGAGTGGAAAGAAAATGAGAAAAATTGGAGAAATATTTTTTCGTAGATGTGGTCGAAAGTGGACTAAAAAATTATAAGATGTGTTGCAGTGAGAGGCGAAAAATATATGGAGAAGTTGTGTATAAAAACATGGAGTTGTTTGTGAGTGGCGTCGGGGTTGTGGGCAACAGAAGGCAATCATATTAGCTGTTTATAAATCTTAATGACATGTCATTTAATACGTTTATATAATAAAAGTGTTTCCCAAACAGTAAAACTAGTGATCAACAGATGATCTTATTTTTAGGGACTAATTGTTTGCTTTGAATGCGTTTTTTATTACGTGAATAAGAGTCAAAACTGTATTTCATTGGAATTTTAAAGTGATTTTTAGATTTTATTATTTTCTGTAATTATTGTGTATTTCTTATGCGAATACTGTGTGTGTTGTTGAATACACTACTGTTTTAAAAGTTTTTAGCGACGGTTTACGACTCAATCCCTGAAACGACTCGAGACACTAAACGCCAAATAAGATATGAATGTTATCTACAGTTCAAGCAAATGAATTTCCAAACGTTTAGTATTTCTGTTTTGTGTAAAACTTGAGCTGAAAATTTTGAAAGCTATTCATAGAGACGTTTTCAGAGTTCTTATCGTAAAATATTGTAAAAGTAGTGTTTGAGTCAAATTGGGTTTCCTTAGGAGAGAGACAGAGAGTCAAGAGATATGGAGTGCGAGAGAGAGAGAGAGAGAAAGACTCTCTCTCTCTCTCTCTTTATTTATTTGGGAGAAGAGAGCGTTTAAAATGTGTTTAGATTTGCCAAAAGCCATGTTTATGGGCTGTTGGTGTCCATCGCAATGCCTTTTTCCACATCAGCGATGAAAATCTCTTTCGGCTCTCAAAAGCCGTTTCAATCCATACTTAAGTTAAGTCAAAGTGAACTCATTTGCCAAAACACCCAACAATTCATGTCATGTCACACCCGTAGCCCTCTATAGCCCTCCATATCCTTCCTCTCATATATTATACTATTGCCAACAAATGCATTACTCTTTTGGCGATGGCATCACATAAATTGTTTTCCTCACAAAATCTAATATATAAAAAAAGTAGTATTAATAAAGTGATGGCAAAACGATCCTGTTTTCCAGGAATGTATTTGAATCTTATTTTCAATTTCAAGAATTGTCTGAATTTTTACTTCAATTTGTGCCTAAAAACGGAGAAATTAATTACATTTTGAGTGAAGATTTCTCTCGACTCTCGTCGACAATATTGCAATCACTTCAACACATATATAGTAAGACTCTTATATACAATATCTTTGGACTTATTTTTTGTGTGTCTCATGCGTTGCAAAACATGCGTTCAAATGCTTATAAATGATGCGACACTTGAAGCTCAGAGAGTATTGCATTTCCCCTCAAAAAACCATCTCTTGGTCTCTCTCTCTCTCTCTCTCTCTCTCTCTCTCTCTCCTATCTGTATGTTAGCGTCAGTCACTCAAAGGAATGGCTTATCCCTCCCAACACAACAAAACAGAGTATTTTATTAACTTTTATCTCATTTAAAACTGAGCTCATATTGCACTCCACGCTATATTAGACTGCATTTTAGTCTTTAAACAGCACTTGAACTCCTGAACACCACTACCACTGCCTGTTGTGTTGTCCCTAAACTCAGCTCTAAATTAGTCTCATCTTATATAACACACACTAATCCCATATTGACTTTTCAATACATACTCTCTGAAGGATGGCATAGGCATAGGATATTGAATTACTTAATATTTACTAAATTACTCGACCCTCAAGAACATCTGAATTTCATCTCTCTCTCTCTCTCTCTCTCTCTCTCTCTCGCAACTAATACACTGTTTTTATTTGTGATACAATTTATTCTGATGTTTAGAATTCATTATGAAATCTCTTTCATTACTCTTTTTCTGTTCAATGTTTTTTAGGCTTAAAATTGCGAATATATTTCTGTTATTTCATTTTATTTCTGTGACTCGTTTTAAAACCTAATGATTGCAACAAAAATGTGTTCAATAGTGTTATCGCTTTACTATTATTATATTTTATTCACTACTCTTTTTCTATTAACTTAACTCGAGTTTTCTTTTCTCTTTTTTATAGCGAAATATCTGTTAGTATTGAGAGAAATAAAAATCTATACTTAAGAGTAAGAACTTCTGAGACACGACTTCACTATTTTTTTTATTTTATTTAGTAATTTAATTTAATTTAAAAGTTTAGATCTAATGGCGAACATAGACTCCGAGTTGTAGTTTAAAACTAATGCCCATTCAATGAGAAGTTTGCGCTCATTGTTCACTATTAGACATAAAGTGCTGTTTTAGAGTCAATTCTCATCATTTCCTATTTTATATTGTTTTCTACATTTTATGGGAATATTCCTGAAATTATTAGTTATAATAACCAAAAACTTTGCAGTTTTAGTGAAATTAAAACCAGATTTAAGTTGAAATTTAAATAAAATATCAGTTCATCTCTAATGTTCACTACTATTAAGAAGGAGAGAGTGTATGTCATACGAGTGCAGGAATTCAATGAATACATGAATCTACTGTACATTTACTTCACTATTACTTATGACTACAGAATCATACAATAGATGAGAGGCTTTTTAAATTGAATCGTCAATTGAGAGTCATTTTGAGAGTGAATGAGAATAATTCAAATGTTATTATCCCTTAATTACACGACTTTTTGCTACTATACAGTAGATATTTGCCCAAAACCATAGCTCCCACTTTGTATAATAACAACAACCACTACCCCATTGCGCGTATATATTATATTCTCGGATCAATCATTCATTTGCATTGCATTTCATAGCAATGTATCGCATATTATATATGCAATTAATGTTTGAATACGTGACCAATTAATGCATTTTGGATACCAATGCTCTGATTATTCCACACATTAGTGTACAGTATATAAAAACAATACACTCTTCAGCTCTGCTCCACTAATATTTCATTTCATTTCGCATTATTATGTATTATTTAGTGCTATTTGTGGCCTAAAACTCCTGAGTCTCGTAATGAATGAAAGATTCAAATGAGAGGACAGAATGTTCTTAACCATTATAACCATTTTCATTATTATCATTATTATTATATTTTTTCAATTTCTCTCTAAATATTTCTCATTTTAATAATTCTATTCAAATATTCTAGTCTTGTATTTGAGAGCATTTGAATATAATCTCTCTCTCTCTCTCACTCTCTCTCTCTCTCTCTCTCAACTGTTTAATTGAGTTAAAAATTTGTAAGTAATGTCAGAGATTTATTATTGTCAGTGTGTTTTATTATAAAGCACTAAACAGAGACGAAAAATATTTTAGTCTAATTTGATTTTAACAAATATAACAACATTTTTAAGTTGAAAACTTTAAAAACTTTGCGGAGATGTGGCTATTATTTATACTTTTGTTTTTGGGGGGAATTTCTGTGTTTGTAATGCAATACTCCACTCAATCGACGGCAATGTTCACGACATTAGACGCCTTCAAAACGTCTCTGAGATCTCTCGACATAAGCTGTAAAATAGAGGATAGCATTGAACTGTATGTGTCTTAGGGATTGAATGTCGCTCCTCATCGACATCACCAGTGGATCCGATTCTGTTGTGTAGATCACGTCACTCATCATTATGTGATACATGGGTTAGTTAATAGTGATCGCAAAGACACCAAAATAATTATTGTATCGATGCTTAAGATTAAGGCAAAACATATGAGACGGTATTTTAGTGGAAAACAATAGGCATTCACTTTAGGAAATCCTTCACTTTTTTGAAGCATTTGTTGTTTTTGTTTTATTTCTTATGCTTTGCTTTGCTTTTCTAAAAAAGAAAAATTGTTTTTCAAAAGTTATTTAAGATATTGAATAACATAGTAGTGAGAGGTGAGAGAGGGTGAGTGAGTGAGTGAGTGTGTGAGAGAGAGAGAGAGAGAGAGACTGGAAAGACATGAAAAATGTCACATTTATATTACAAACAGAATAAACTCGACTTATTTTGTCTTTAAATTTATTTTATTGAATCATTTGTTATTTTCCGTACGTTTTGATGCGAGTGACACACAAAAAATACTTTTTCACCGATTTTTGTTGTTTTATTTTCATTTGTATGCGAATTCAATAAACAAAATCCCGAAATAAAGTGATTTTTATTTCCTAATCTTTCATTTGCTGTCATTTCATGTGTTATTCAAAACTGTTTTTGTCGTTTGGCTTATGTTTTCTCTCGCATCAGATATAGACTGCAAAACTGCACAAACAGATGCGCTTATAGTATGTTATGAATAATTGTTTTGCATTTCAATTAATGCAAATGCATTTAATATATTCGCTAATTCTTGTGTGCCTTTGAAATGCAAACATAGTTTTCATGGCATGAAATGAGCCCTAAATGTGTTGTGCCTTAGTTTATATGAGACACGTTAAGCTCAGCACCAAAAATCCGAGCATTTCTATTAAATTCAATTAATTATAACAAATTGAATCAATAATAAGCATCTGTTTTATCAGTTCACTCGATGCCCTAAACTCTGTTCGCCATTAATGGGAATTGATTTAAATTTGTATAAAGTTTTTTGCACTCAATTCCTCGAAAATAAATTCAATCTTTGAATTTCATTGCATTTGCTTCGAGGCATTCAATACACATAATATGTTTTGTGTTTGACTTGTAGTTCACTTCGCGAAACGATAGCAAAGAATATTTGTGTTTTTCGATATGAATTTTGAGCTCAATTTGTTGTCTAAATGCAATAGTTTATGCCATATTTAATACTAATAAACAATATCTCGATTATTGAATTGAATTACCAGTGATCAATATGTTTATACCGGGCAATCTTACGACATTTACGATAACTCTTGATGTGAACTCCCAATAAAACAGAGTTTATTTGCTTTTTTTGTAATGATATCTCTTTGCGCCTAATATATAAGGCATACAATAATTTGTCATTCAATTCACTCAATAAAAGCTCAGTTATGAGCACAAGAAATGAGGAGAAATTTTTCTTCATTGACTGCACACTTAAGTCTCTGAACTCTATTTGCAATGAATGGATGGCTTTTTATTTATTATTCAGATTTTATTCCTGATTGTTGTTGAGACAGAAAATGCAAAAAACCATTATTTATAGTCTCTATATATAATATACCCGCGCATAAGATGTATGTGCCGAAAGTGGCGTAACATAAGTGGTGGACATGTGGTTCTGGTATATCGCATATTATGGACTCCGATATGTATGTAATATACAATATATTGGCGCATAGAGTGCTGTGTTGTATGCATTGATGCAGATTTTATGAGCGGAAAAAATAATATGCAATTCTGTAATGTAAAGCACTATAAGGTTATAAATGGTTTAGTCTTGTATTTGCGATACAGTGTTAGCACTGTTTAGAGTCTATTACAAGCCTTATATATCGTATGCTTTGCTTATCAATGCGTAACGTTATATAACATACAGTTTTTGAGAGCGAAGTATAGCGTTGTTGGCGAAGAAGTCTTCGCTATGAAACGCATCCAATATATGGTCTCTCATGTGATATACACAGACACACAGCAACTCATGTGTCGATCGGATCGCAGCCAACATTTCACAACCATTTTTATTGATTGAAANGCGCATAGAGTGCTGTGTTGTATGCATTGATGCAGATTTTATGAGCGGAAAAAATAATATGCAATTCTGTAATGTAAAGCACTATAAGGTTATAAATGGTTTAGTCTTGTATTTGCGATACAGTGTTAGCACTGTTTAGAGTCTATTACAAGCCTTATATATCGTATGCTTTGCTTATCAATGCGTAACGTTATATAACATACAGTTTTTGAGAGCGAAGTATAGCGTTGTTGGCGAAGAAGTCTTCGCTATGAAACGCATCCAATATATGGTCTCTCATGTGATATACACAGACACACAGCAACTCATGTGTCGATCGGATCGCAGCCAACATTTCACAACCATTTTTATTGATTGAAAGGGAGGAATAGATAGTTTAGAGAATGCCTGTGCCATACATACACATAATGGTAAGACATATACACATAGGGATCAGTTTTAAGCATCAAAAACACAGACCAAAGAAGTAAAGAAGACGAAGAAAAATGTTTTTCAAGTGAAAAAAGTTTTAAAAATCAATAATCGCTGCAATTCTTTGTGTTTTTCGGGGGGAACTCTCTTAATGTTTTCAATATGTTTTCCCATATATATGCGTGTGAATCCCGAATGCCGATTCTGAGGATAACAAACAATTGCTCATCTCGTTTTTTTACAAATATTGAATTAACTAACTTTAGTATCCGTTTTTTCGCGACGCTCACTTGACCGTTATGCAAAAGCTACCGATAATAAAGCCGATATTGAATTGTATGGCAAACGATTTGCTCACTTCTCAGCTCCGCATCCCAGCGCTCGCACCCATACTCTCAGTGCCCCAAAGCATCGCACAATTCACTGGAAAAGCAGTTTTCGTTTGAAATTTTTGAGCGAAAAATATAATTCATTCACTCATTTGACTACTGCTTCGGTGAATAAGTGTTTCGCAAATCTGGTGGCGATAAGGAATGGGAGAGTTTTGGGCATAAATTGATACAAAATATATCTAAAATAAGTTTTAACACTGATAGCACGGCGTTCATTAGGGCACCGACACATTAATGAGAGAACTGCCAGTGCCTTTGATAGGAAATGGCTTTCTATCATATGGTGTTCTCCGTTAAACACTGAAATTAATGTGCTTTAAGGCTAATGTTGTCAAGCACACTTAGGGCTTACGGCTAAGACTCCTATTGTTTGTTAACGAGTAGAGCAAAAAAATGTTTATAACTTAATTGATTGAAATCATAGGCAAAAAAGCGCTGCGAGTGAACTGGCAATACGTTTTCGTACCGATAATAAAGCCGATATTGAATTGTATGGCAAACGATTTGCTCACTTCTCAGCTCCGCATCCCGGCGCTCGCACCCATACTCTCAGTGCCCCAAAGCATCGCACAATTCACTGGAAAAGCAGTTTTCGTTTGAAATTTTTTAGCGAAAATATAATTCATTCACTCATTTGACTACTGCTTCGGTGAATAAGTGTTTCGCAAATCTGGTGGCGATAAGGAATGGGAGAGTTTTGGGCATAAATTGATACAAAATATATATAAAATAAGTTTTAACACTGATAGCATCCGCAAGTAATCCCGTGGCTGTGTAATTACTCTCTTGACGGTCACGGAAACTATCCTTTACCGAAAGATAGTATACCACAAGAGGCAATTTGTGACTTTAATTACACGAAATTCCGATTACAACAGTAATACAGAGCACTGGTAGTTATTGGCAGAGAGCGGTAATACTGATGAGTAAAAATTTGGCGAAAATACGGCTAAATTTGCCGTTCACTTGACGGCTCAATCTAGTGAACAGTTTTGCGCTTCATTTGTCTTTTGTTTATTGCAAATTACATTTTGAGCCCTATTTTCAATGCAATATGCAATCACTTATTTTCCACATTTAAAAGGCAATAAACATCAAGACATAAGTTATGATTTTCAGTCCGAAGCATCGCTAGAATTTATATCTCTTATGGAATACAACACAAAAAACTTTTATGAATACAGATATGAAAAGAGAAAGTGAAAAGAAATTCTCGTTTTTAAGGAGAAATATATGACTTTTGAATAGAAAAGTGGAGTCAAAAAATGAATTTGAAGAGAGAGAGAGGGAGAGAGAGAGGGAGGGAGAGAGAGAGAGAGAGAGAGCACAGGGATGGCAGGGAAGGGACAGAACGATTGGCAATGCCTTTAACTTTTCAACCCATGGATAGCATTCATGCGAACAAAAGTAATGGGATTATAAAGAGAGAGGAAAGACGTGACGCTCTCTTAGAGAGCATACAGTTATTCGTATGGATTCGGGTATAAGAGAGAGAGAGAGAGAGACAAGTGAACAATGAATTGGTGCCACAAAACCCCTTTCCCCTACCGATTCACAAAACTTCCTATTCATGGCTGTGTTCTATGTGTTCACTGCAGTGACAGAGCACTCGAGTCGCAAAAAAAAGTTTTTCTTTTCATAAAAAGGGATTTAGTTTTAATGATCACAACTACAAACTATTGCTGATATGTTATGCCACTTACTCTCTCGCTCTCCCTGTCCTACCGATCCCTTTCCCACTGACACTCTATTACAACAACGATTTCAATGCCATTATATCGGAGGCACTCTATTATTATAATGCTTACCATCTTTTTCTTATAATTTATACCATTTTTGGGAAGTCCTTTCTCTCAATACATATCATGTCTGATGTTATACTGTATTTTGTGCGACGAGTGGCACACAAGCCGTGGCTTTCAATTTGTTTGCCATCCATTCATAAATCTCTTGTGTTTCTCTCAAATCTAATGTCATTCCTGACTCTTATGGTTAATGGAGAGCTCATCACATCCTTGAGGCGATGCGATGGACAACAGTCGTGAAGAAAACTGAGATTTTTTGGACAAATGAATCACTGAATCACTGGTTTTGAATGAATGAGTGATTCTTTAGGGTCTAAATAAATCTCTCATTTAATACGTTATAAGCAATAATGAACGACAAACTGATCCCACATTTAATTACATGTAATACACCGCTGAATGGCACAGCATTTGCTGGCTTAAGGTTTTTGTTGTCGAGTCCTATGTATACAGAATATTGACGATAAGTCGATGACTGGCATCACTGACACAAATAATAACATATTTTGTCGTCAAATCACGACTATATAAATGTGTTGCGATTGTGTGTCGTATCTGCTTATGATTCTGTCCTCTCTTATGATCTGTTTATGATATAAGTATCGGTTTGTTGTGCACTACCAGTGCTCTCACGACAGTTATGGCTATGGGTTGACGATAAGAATAATGTCTGTTCGCCCAGACCTTAGCGATCGTCATAAACGGCTCCAAATGTGTATTAATGTATTTTTTGGGGTCTTTTCCTATTCGATGCCATTATCTGGTGTAGTGTTATATTTCTCGTACCGATTCTCTCTCTCTCTCTCTCTCTCTCTCTCTCTCTCTCATGACTGCAATTGCATTAACACTTGATTTTAAGTATGTGTTCGGCACCCGATTCCTGTGAAAATACAACTTAAGGAATAAGTTATTCAATAAATTGTCTCCTATTTTCTCAATCGAAAAGTTTGTTTCTGAGTTTTCTTTCAAAAAAATAAGAAACTGTTGTTATAAACAATTTTTACGATACAATGGCAGACGGATTTCAAGGGGAAGGCATTTCTTTGACCGATATGTACTTATATACTTTATACTTGTGTTATATTTTTGCGTGTGAGTAATGGCCCAAAAATAATATCCATTCAATAGTACGGTATCTATGAATAGGTTAGAGAGAGAGAGAGAGAGAGAGAGAGAGAGAGAAAGAAAGAGAGAGAGCTTGAAGGTCTATAAATTTGAAGTTCAGAATAAAGTAAAAAATAATTTTTGTTTTCTCGAGATATACTTTTTTGCAATCTAATGACAAAGTTTTTCTAAAATACATTTAACTTAGTAAATATTTATCATATTTTTGGTCCAAAATGTATATAAATATATGAGTGAAATGTTTTTCGTGTCAAATCTGATTATAACTGATTTGCATGTAATGTATTACTCGAATGCCATATAAAAGCTGTGGTCCAATGGTTTGCACGCAAACTGAATCGACAGTCAGATCCGGCGTCCCTTTTCTGACAGACATTCAGTATTTTTTAGTCGTTTTCGACTCAAAACCTTATTATCGATGGCTCTGTACATCACGCAATGGGTTCATGTTATTTGTGTTATTATATTGAGAAATGTGTGAACAAAACCGGCAGTTCCTCCACTATTTACTATATTCTCTATTCAACACAATTATTAAAAATTAAATATTAAATATATGCTAACACTTTATAAACGGTAACAATATTCACACTGTAAATACAGTATACTATACATTGGTGATATTGTAATTAGTACAGATAGAATTAATTAAAGAGTTGGTTATTTGCATTGAAAGTAATGAATTATATTGCATGGCTCAGAATAGGCAGTAAAAACAAGTACAATTGCCTCATATATAATAACTTATACAAAACTCTATAATTGCATTATCTTTTCCATTAAAACTAATAAACATTTATTTGATATTTTAATAAACATTTAAATTCTTATCTGAAAAAGTATTTTAATTATCTTTGAAACAGAGGACATCATAATAGACATAAAGAAAAGTAATTTATGTGCCGAAATGGGTGGTCCAAAGGCGCTGGGAATGGAGTCGGGAGTCATATCCGATGTGGACATCACGGCCTCCTCATCTTATAATCAACAGAGTGTCGGACCTCAAAATGGACGGTTAGTTTTTATTTAAAAATAAATTGTTGGCACAAACTCTTTTATAATAAGCGAAAACATTAGAGAAATTGATTACATTTCTTAGAAATTATTATTACATTATTCATGCGTTTGGAAAGACTAAAGTTTTTAAAAAATAATTGTTGATAATACTGTCTAATACTGTACAGTATAATTCCGCTCTGAAAATGATATGAAATTTAGTGACAAATATTTAATTTGCACAAAAATTTAGAAATAATTAAATGTAAACTTATCAATAATCAAAAGGTATACCGTAGTTCAATATTTAGTACTATATAGCGTATACCGGTATATTTTATGTTAAAATACTTTATTTATTAATGATATCACTAAACAGACTAAACCGGGAGATATCTGGAGGCGCGTGGTGTCCATCAAAACAACTCAATTCCGTCTTCTCGGGCAGCGAATGGATTCAAGTGGACCTCAAAGACAAGTTTGTGATCACAGGTGTGGGCACTCAGGGAAGGTTTGGTAACGGCGATGGTGTAGAGTATGTCGAAGAATATTGGTTGGAGTACTCGCGAGATAACGGCACCAATTGGAGCAAATGGTCGGGCATTGATGGCAATCATGTATGTCTTATATTAGTTTCAATAGTTTTATTAATTTATTTGCAGCACTTTTTTTTGCTGATTACATGGAAATGGGAATTAATTGAATTGAAAAGCACTTAAAACTATACTCTATTTGTGACAGAAATTGCCGGGAAATATGGACACGTACACAGTTGTGAAAAATGACCTATCACATCCTCTGGTTGGCATTAATCTGATACGAATCGTGCCGTTTGCCGGCCATCAGAGGACCATTTGTATGCGATTCGAGCTCTTCGGCTGCAGACAAAACAGTCTTCCGGTGCGATACTCAATGCCCGATGGCTTCAAAAGTAGCAAATTTGGTGACTTAGTTGACATGACTTACGATGGAAATCGAGACAACAATGGATACCTAAACGGAGGTATCGGACAACTGGTCGATGGTATCAAAGGTGATGACAACTATAAAGTTAATCACGTGTTTGAATGGATCGGATGGAGAAGCAATGGTGAGGTGAACGATGGCGTCCAAATCATCTTCGAGTTCAATGGGTTAGAGAACTTCACGTCCGCCACCTTTCACTGCCATAACCTCTATAAGCAAGACATGGAAGTGTTCTCAGCGGCGAAGATATGGTTTAGTTTTGACGGCAAGATTTGGTCCAAAAAGCCGTTAGAGTTCTCGTATATGGCCGACAACGCCATCGATAGGGCCCGGGATGTAGTCATTCATCTGCACCATCGCATCGGAAAGTTCGCTAAATTTGATCTCAAATTTGCGAAGAAATGGATTTTGATTAGCGAAGTGTCGTTTAAGTCATCCGCTATTAAAAGCAATTACACGCAATCCTACACCCATTTAGAGGCTGTCCACTCGTTGACACCCATCACCACAGCCGCCATCAACAGCGACAGGTCTTCGTTGACTGAATTCATAGTTTTGATATCATTTGGATTGGTCTTCACCATCATATTCAGCGCTAGTATTGTATTACTTCGGCTGCATATGAGACGGAATAATAAGTCCGGACATACCGTCGCGTCTAGTAATGTATGATATGATTATATACTTATAAATCTA
>CAJPVJ010000040.1:0-29539 GCA_905397405.1 Oppiella nova
TTAAGTTTTAAGTGCTATACGAGTGGAGAGATGTGTTATAGTCTTTTAGTGGTAGGCATTATGAGCTGCCATTCGCTAACTCCTATGACATACCAGTGCACCTGTCATTAGTGTTATACGAGGGCGAGAGAGAGAGAGAGAGAGAGAGAATTTTTGTGACTAAAAATTTTTTCGCCAAAAATAACATTTTGCAACACACAGGCACTGGTAGTACAGCACTGGTAGTACACAGTGTATAACTGCATAAGGAATCCAGATGTGATGCACACGAAGATTACGAATTAGTTTGGTGTGTGTGCTGTCAAAAAATGGCAAAAACAACATACAGTGCAGCACTGGTAGTACACTATATGCCAGTTCTGGTGAACACTTATTGGGAACACAACACATCACATCCGTTGAGAGAGAGAGAGAGAGAGAGCTCTAAATTGGGAGCAGTATTTCTCTTGGAAAACATATGCATTTCTATGAATCGCAAAACCATCAAAAAATTCCCCAAAAAAAGTTTAAATATTTTTTACGAAACTCTTGTGGAATCGCTTATCTAATCTAAACTCTAAAAAAATTTTTTGCTCACAAAAATAACTATACATTCCCAGCGCTGAGATCCACTGATAATCACATCACACACACGCGTATACTATAACTAGACTTCACTACAAAGAATCAGCAATTAATCAATAATTGATTTATGAAAACAAAAAAAATCCTAATCATTAACACAATAGACGTCTACTTTAGCATTATAGCTCATACATGTTTTCCATCACACAATTCAAACATAACTACAAAAAAAACTAAACTCCAAAATCTGTCGACTTTTAAAAAACACACACATATTAACAAACTCCATAAATAACCCGCGCACATGTATGTCAACCTACATACGCTCATCATAAACTATCAAAAAACATACCTGTTCATATTTTTCAAGCTCCTGGTGGTATATGGTTCTAATTTGTGCGAGTTTGGCCCTATAGTCCGAGTGCTCGATGGCGTTCTCGCCGCCCGACTGACCGGCAGCCGTGGCCGCCGCCGCTGTGGCTGCGGCCGAATTGCCGCCGCCCTTCTCGGGTCCGGCCACCCCCTCGGCGATCAACATGTTGTCTAAACGCATCAGTTGCGGGTCCGGCGGCTCCTCCTCCTGAGTGTTTCTTAAGCTCAATACTAGTCGTAAGAAAGGGAGAGAGAAAACAATTGTTTTATTAATACGTTTGCCATTTCTTTGCGGAGAAAAACAATTCATACAAAAAATGTTTTATTAAGAAAAATACATAAATCGCTTGCAATTGATATATATCTGTCGTGTCAGTGATTTCTCTGTCTCTATGAACCCCAATATATATCTGTGTTTGGCTTTTGTTTCGCGTGTTTCGCGACACAAATGTAAGAAGTTTTTTGTTTGGCATTTGTTTTGCTTAAGTTGTATATGAAATATAAATAAATAGCCGTTCGCTCCGGTATGTCGTTCCCTTGGCTTTCTTTTGCCAATTTTAATGGTCAGCGAATTCCGTACGAAAAAACAAAATTAAACTTTTGGATACAAAACAGAAAAGAGAAAAAATATAAGAAAAAATAAAATATCGTTTTTCTATCAAATAAACTCAAAATTGTGGACAAAATAGACATTTGGGTCAATACTATCGATAGTCGTTTGGAGTTCTCGATCGACAAAAAGTAGTCAAAAAACAGCTGAAGAATAAAGAAGTAGTCGAAGAAGTAGGCGATAGAGAGAGAGAGAGAGAGAGAGAGAGAGCTATGGCCTTATGGTGTGTCAGTACAGATAAGTACGAGTATATCTCGGGGGACAAAAAACTTAGTGAACGAACAGTGCATCTCATGCGGGGTTTAGGCTCGCATTTTGGCGAATACTTGTGAGTATGTATGCGATGGGAAGGGGGGCCGGCAGTGGTGGGGGAGAGTAAAGTCATTTCCTCGGGTAATCACTGGAGAGACATTACATTGTGAGCCAAGAAGTTCTGGATGAGAAGGAGAGGGAAAGCCATCTGAGAAACGTTATGAGACCCCCACTTATATAAGACATACACACAGAGAGCACAGAGTCTTTAGGCCCCCAAACCCTACACAACGAACTAATATCTCGTATATGTATTCGTGAGTCACAGCAATATATATATATATTAGCCATCAATATATGACTGTATAGTAAATACATAGTATTTGATGTAAAGCGTTGGTAGGGCTGTGAATGTGATGGGAAGCCGAGGCTGAGCCGCAGTTATCACAAAAGTCCAGTCACTAAACTTTTGCCCAAAAGTATATAATATAAAAAAATTCAATACAATATTGAAAATGCATTTCTGCCGATGCCTTCCAGCTATCAAATCAAACTGAAAGGTAGAGAGAGAGAGAGAGAGAGAGAGAGAGAGCTGCAAAAATAATCGCATAAAACTTGAGCTCTTAATTCAATTAAACATATATTCAGTGGACATGTTTGACACATAATGTTTAGGCGAGTGTTTCAATGGTTGTGCTCATCATTTCCTAAATAGCATTCATTTTCTAGTGATTCATACAAACAATAATCTAAATAATGGGATGAAAATCAAGTGAAGAGAGTGTGTGTGTGAGTGAGAGACTCATCTCTGAGATGAAGTCAATCGCCCGGAGCCTTCACAACACACATTGAAAATTGTTTGCCTCGATAAGGATAAAACGGAAATGAAATAAACCGGCAAAATATTAAATAAAATTTTTCGGTTATATTATACCATTTCTACGGCAATATAGACACCAATGTATTGATATAATGTGTGGCGAAACACACGGAATAATATATATATGGCTTTCATATAAATTTTATATAAAAGTCTAAACCATAAGCACATTATACGCTTAGGCTATGACTGTAGTGGTTATGCATTCAAGAAAATGTGAGGCAAAGGCATCGCATAAATATTTAATAATAAACTTCTATCACACAAATGCTGAATATGCGGCAAAACCTTGTTTTTAATGCCAAGTCATGCATAAAAGTATGAGAGAGAGAGAGAGAGAGAGAGAGAGAGAAATCTGAAAAGAAAGACGAATAAGAAGAAGAAAAAGTTTAAATAAAAATCCCGAAGTCTTACAGACAACAGAGCATTGAGAGTCAAGATCTGTATATAAATATATATAAAAAACACTATTTTTTCGCTTATATATGGCTCTAAAACTCAATGATGAGATGCATAACAATCCCAATGTGTGCTCTTCACGAGAAAATCCGATTTTCCCGTACAATGATTTAAAGCCACAATCCAATCAAATGTATAGTTTTGCGCTCAAGACTTACTTTATATGCATAGAGAATGAGAGATAGATAGAGAAAAAGAGAAGAGTTAGACGAGAGAGAGAGAGAGAGAGAGAGAGAGAGAGAGAGAGAGAGAGGACTTTCTTTCTCTCTCTACCTCTTCCTTCCGTTCCAACTCTACTGTAAACCTAATGATGCCATTCAAGAGAGAGTATTAAATTAGTCCGTAAACGATCCATAGACTCCATTAACTGGGTTTAACTCAAGCAAAGCACATAAGTTTATATCGACGTCTATTTAGCTTAGATTAAAAACTCGTTTACTTTTATATGAGTTTATTTTCTTTCCATTCTCTCTCTCTCTCTCTCTCTCGGGCCCTAAGACTGAGACCAAACAGACACTCACTATCTCTCTCTCCATGTATTTTGTCAGTAATAATTCGATGGCATATAATAGAGAGCCTAAAGGAGAGGGGAAAGCCCTACCAGTGGAGCACATCTTATATTACTATTTCTTTACTTACGATTCAATTGTGAATTTAATATATATTTTTGCGAAATAACTGCAGCACTGATAGAGAGAGTGTAAGAAAAAAAGTCTTTTATTTGAAAGACATAGAAAATTGTCTTTTATTAGCAATAAAATCGCGAATAGAGTGGGGAGTGAGTGAGTGTTTGTGTGTGTGAGAGAGAGGGGGCTGAGAGGGGTGGGGAGTGCGAGAAAGTATGTGGAAAACCAGAGACTTAAGATTATTTCATTACAAACATATTAAGTAAATGGAAAGTAAGCGTATATTTGTATTTTATTGGCCTTAAAAATATTTTTCGCACAAATATTACATACACTAAAGAAAATGTTTTCATCAAAAACCTAATTCAATGCATATTTCAAAAACCAATGCTCTCTCTCTCTCTCTCTCTCTCTCTCTCTCTCGGGCCCTAAGACTGAGACCAAACAGACACTCACTATCTCTCTCTCTCTCTCTCTCCATGTATTTTGTCAGTAATAATTCGATGGCATATAATAGAGAGCCTAAGGAGAGGGGAAAGCCCTACCAGTGGAGCACATCTTATATTACTTTTTCTTTACTTACGATTCAATTGTGAATTTAATATATATTTTTGCGAAATAACTGCAGCACTGATAGAGAGAGTGTAAGAAAAAAATCTTTTATTTGAAAGACATAGAAAATTGTCTTTTATTAGCAATAAAATCGCGAATAGAGTGGGGAGTGAGTGAGTGTTTGTGTGTGTGAGAGAGGGGGCTGAGAGGGGTGGGGAGTGCGAGAAAGTATGTGGAAAACCAGAGACTTAAGATTATTTCATTACAAACATATTAAGTAAATGGAAAGTAAGCGTATATTTGTATTTTATTGGCCTTACAGTCGATATAAAGACTGCTTGAAAGTCACGGCCTTTTGCATTAAGTTCAATGCGATAGCGAATCATGAAAAATATATTTATAATAAGAAAAAGACAAAAACCTTTTAAAACGAAAACTTATTATTAAAATATAATTAAAATATAATTCGCAGACAATGATAGACACATACAGGGCGAGAGAGAGTGTGTGTGAGAGAGAATGGGAGAGAAAGGGGAAAGAGAGAGAGAGAAAAGTGAAGGTATTTTTCTTAATTGAAAAATAATTGTACAAAACTTTTTTTAGTAATCATAATTACGCCAATGCTAATACATATGCCGTACAAAAAATTAAATGCGAAAACAATAGCTAGAAAGTGGTTGTTTCGGTGGAAACAAAAAAAAATCTTATGATTTCATATTCAGTATTATTAATATTAGTTTTAATAGAAATGAGACAAAGATTTGTGTGATGTGTGTATCGCGTGTCCACATAATATCCACTATACCTTTACTCGCATATAAATACTATACAATAGTCTGTGTGTTAGTGTGTGTCTCAATTGAATCGTACGAATGTATTCAGTGTTTAAATTATATGCAAAATATAATATACAGTCAGTGAATGAGGTGTCAAATTATAGGCTTTTTTGTGTGTGTGTTACACACACTTATATATTATGGCCAGCATAAAAAAAAGTTAATTTCATTTATAATATTCAAATGCATATTCAAAATAATATACACAACTATTGATGTGTGAGTCGGGTCTGTGAGGCACTAATCCATTCATTCATTTAAATATTTGCAATCATATATTCAAACATACCCTCCCATCCCCTTTATAAATATCATACACATAATTATTTTGCTATATGTGCTGTGCAATCGTGAGCTATAATTTGCTAATATTTTTTTATGTTTCTATTTTTTTCAGTCGTTAATTGACTCCACTTTTTGGGACAATTATCTCTATTATGAATATTTTTTCGTGTGATATATACAAATCAAATGTCGATTATGTTTAACTGGAAAATGTTTCCCATTAAACACATTTGATTATAAATTCCTCGACTCTTATGAAATACTCATAAATAGCTCAGAGTTTGAATAAAATTAACAAAAATTTCAAATCAAATCAATTGAGAAAATCAAAGAATTTATTTATCGACAAAATTCACTGGCTATCAATCAATAGTTTTTGCAAAAATCAAACTTTTGACTCCATATACAGTACGTATATATGGGTGCAGAGACTGAGAGAGCACACGAGAGAGACATTGAGAGAGGGAGAGAGAGAGAGAGAGAGTCATCCGAGAGTGAGTATAAGATATGTACTAAAATACATATGGAGTAAGAATTTGATTGCACGCAAAGTGTTAGTTTGAGCGCAAATTTGTTAGATAATCAAACATCGAGGCAAAGGGGCTGAGAGAGAGAGAGAGAGAGAGAGAGAGAGAGAGAGAGATTGTGAACAATATTACTTAATATGTCTTTCTTCTGACTGCACTGTATTTCAGTCCAACAAATCGATGACACAATCAGACGGTTCGCTATATCTAATTATCTCTCCTTTTCATATAATGTATTTTCTCGTGTTTTTTTAACTCAAAAAGCTTTTATCACTCATAATATTAAGACTTAATTCTTCGGGAATTTTATATAATAGAGAGAGAGAGAGAGCAAAGGAGAGGCACACCCATCCATCTCACACAACAACAGCGATAACATCTGATGGTAGAGTGCATTTCAATACAGAGATTGACTTTTAGTTTCTTTTTTGCTGTGACTCCTCGCACGCCAACTATGCCTTCATTTCCTCTGCCAATCACTTCTCGTGTATTAATACTTATTTCGAGAGAAATCAAAAAGTTTTGGCAAAAATTATATTTTTCTCATTTCTCCGATATATGAGTTATTAGCGAAAAGAGAGTGAATACATATCAAAATAATTTCACTCAAACCAAAAATTAATAACTAATTTAAAGCAATTGAAAATTCAGAAAAAAATATTTTCTAATTATTATCATTACTTTTTTTTTATATTTTCAGATATAAGTCTCGTTCGCGATTGGGTCGACACACACACTACAAAAATGCTTTGAAATTAATTTCTCAAACAAATTAATTAAATGCCATTTAATACGCGGCAATGGGTTTTGAATTTTTAATTAGAGAAATACTTTTCGTAGCGATTCATATGAAATATATTATATATAATTCTCTGCACTTTAATTACGATTGGAAACAAGTTTTGGCGAGAATTTCCAGCAGAATTCAAATGTTGGGAAACCATTAAAATGTTGTAAAACATGGCTTTTTATACGCCAAATGATAGCCCAAGAATCGAGTGAATGAAGTGGAACTGTAGCTTCAAATCTAAGCAATCGCTGGTATGGCTGAGTACCACATCATATACAACAGCCATAATCGTAATCAACAGTCAAGATCTCCCCTCTCATCCAACACTCACTTATATTCTTAACATTCATTTTTCGCTTAAGAAATCTTAGAGTTTGTGTCTCTTCTAGTAAGTTATTAGCGAAAAGAGAGTGAATACATATCAAAATAATTTCACTCAAACCAAAAATTAATAACTAATTTAAAGCAATTGAAAATTCAGAAAAAAATATTTTCTAATTATTATCATTACTTTTTTTAAAATTTTCAGATATAAGTCTCGTTCGCGATTGGGTCGACACACACTACAAAAATGCTTTTGAAATTAATTTCTCAAACAAATTAATTAAATGCCATTTAATACGCGGCAATGGGTTCTGAATTTTTAATTAGAGAAATACTTTTCGTAGCGATTCATATAAAATATATTATATATAATTCTCTGCACTTTAATTACGATTGGAAACAAGTTTTGGCGAGAATTTCCATCAGAATTCAAATGTTGGGAAACCATTAAAATGTTGTAAAACATGGCTTTTTATACGCCAAATGATAGCCCAAGAATCGAGTGAATGAAGTGGAACTGTAGCTTCAAATCTATGCAATCGCTGGTATGGCTGAGCACCACATCATATACAACAGCCATAATCGTAATCAACAGTCAAGATCTCCCCTCTCATCCAACACTCACTTATATTCTTAACATTCATTTTTCGCTTAAGAAATCTTAGAGTTTGTGTCTCTTCTAGTGACTCGACTTCTCATTAACAATGGAAATCAGCATAACTACAGGCCCTCTGCAGCTATACAGCCGGTGCTCATAACGAGATGTTATTAAGTGCTATCGTGACTGCGCTCACATCCCAGTCCCCCCTTTTTTCTCGGGCCATGAGATCCGAGGGCTATATCTCTCACTCGTTATTGTGAACAATACTACGGCTCTGCGAGATAAACACAATAATAACGTGTATTTTAAATGCATATATGAGAAGCATATTTACATTTTATGTTCGCAAACACAACCGGCAAAAATATTTTTCGCACAAATATTACATACACTAAAGAAAATGTTTTCATCAAAAACCTAATTCAATGCATATTTCAAAAACCAATGCTCTCTCTCTCTCTCTATTATATAAAATTCCCGAAGAATTAAGTCTTAATATTATGAGTGATAAAAGCTTTTTGAGTTAAAAAAACACGAGAAAATACATTATATGAAAAGGAGAGATAATTAGAGTGCAATTCAAATGGCAGGCAATCATTAATATTGACAGCAATCTAAAGGCAGCAATAATTTGGCAAAAATTATAAACGAAAAAAAGAGCCGAAAAAACAGATATTTTCATATTTGGTGCGCGAATTGAGTTGTAAAACACATCGTCTCTCATGAATTCAAAGCGCGATTAAATTGTTTAAAATAATTATAAAATAAATTAAATCAGTATTTAGCGAAACATTTGCTTCACTCTATATATGAGTTTACTATTAATACATTGTATGGAAAAAAATAAATTAAAGGCAACAAAAAAAATATTCGCACAATTAATGCCATTAAACAACAACTGGAATTGTGAACAGAATATTTACGGCAATATATTATTAAAAAGCCATATGAAAGTCATATATTATGATTACCGGTGCCTCTCGATAGACATTTCCATATGAATGCCGACGTAAAGGACTTTTCAAATTAATTTTTTAGCTATTATTTTAAAAAGTCAAGAAAAAATGAAAAATAGAAAATTATTGCCCAAAAAACACTGATTAATATTTTTTTCTTGCGATGGACTACTTGTTGCACACAATTATTATTCATGCGAGAGAGAGAGAGAGAGAGAGAGAGAGAGAGAGAGAGAGAGAGATGGCTCTCTCGTGCGGTACTTTTAGCCCTATTTCTCGGTTTTAGTTCCCTTCCCACGAAGCGCTAGTTTGAGCGTCACTTCCGGACACTTCATTAATCACTCTCTTGGTCTCTCTCTCTCTCTCTCTCTCTCTCGAGTGGTAGAGCACCGGCACATACGACTGATACCACGGGTGCACTCCTCCCAATCGCAGACCATTTAGGATTTTAATTTACTGCCTGTTTTAGCATATTATAACAAAACCCTATTATTTGGACAATCGGTGGCACAACCGCCACACCATTCCTCCATCACTTTCTCTCGCAAATAATATCTCATTTAGAAAAATGACTTTTTCTTCGCGCCTTTCCATTCACTGGTTGTCTCCCAATTCACACACAATTGTTTGAATCAATTGTCTCTACCTTTCCGTTTGTGTCGGGAATTATCAAAAATTATTATGATTTTTGTTTTGTTGCCTAAAAACCGAGATTTAGTTGTCATTTATCTCTTGTGTTTTGTGTCAAAAATGCTGAACAGTTATGCCATTCATTATAAGTACTTAAATACTTTTATTATTTATTTTTAATGAAAACATTTTCTAATCGCACATAAAAACAAACTTTTAATTCGTTTCATATAATTATCAACGAAAAAAGGCTATGAATACCAATGAATAACATATTGAAATTAAATTTCCAAAAAGTTTTACAAAACCATTATTTTCTCTCTTTTCCTGTATTTTACTCATAAATAGCTTTTTGTGTTTAAATTAAAATTTTTAGTTAAGTTTAAGCCTTGTTTTCAGACTACTTTTGTGAGCTATATGTTTGTGTGCATTGAAGCAATTGAGGGACAGGGAGAGAGTGAGTGAGTGAGAGAGAGAGAGAGAGAGAGCACAGGGATGCAGGTGGCAAACGTAATAAACAATATTACTATAACTTTAACATCCATTGCACACAAAGTTATTAAAATACAAAGTAAAATAGTGTTTCATAAAGTGTATACTCAATAGTGTATACAACAGTATATTGTGTATCGTATGTAAGAAAATGGGAATCTCTTTATTAGCCAACCATATCGTGTAATCAGTCTTTCCTTCAGCTCTCACTGACTGTATATGTGTTTTAATAGCAACTCATTAATGGTTTAAAATTGCATTTGTTGTACACCGGGATGATATGGGAGACATACACAACACCATAAGTACAATACAATGGCCACAAAAAAAATAGATTTTCATTGAATGAGTGAATGATATTTTATTGGAGGAAACATTTAGACACATAAACATTAAACCCCTTATGAAAAAACATAAGAGAAATATATTTTCTAACCTTTTATTGTGTGACTAAAAGTCTAAATGGTTTTCCATATTACGGTCGAAATGAGAATATCATTGCATATGAGAGTGAGAAACAATGGGTTTATATAGCATTTCAACACAAATATAAACAATAAATAGATATAAAGCATAAAAATAAAATATAAAGAATAAAAGAAATGGAGAAAATATTTTGACTATAAATATAAAGGTATAGAAAATGACTATAAATAGCTAGAAAACTGTAAGAATATAATGGAATGCTTTACAGTATATATACAATATGAGCACAAAAGTGAGAAAAAAGTTTTTTATTTAAAGGCAGAAAACTATATGATAGATATATACGTATATTACATGTATTGTTATTCTGGTGCACACAAGATATACCGAAGCTATAAGAGGGAACAGTCGGTGTGTGTGTGTTATGTATGATATGATCCAAAACTTTAATAATCCTTAAGGATTGAGAAAATGGCAAAACAGTACGAGAGAGAGAGAGAGAGAGAGAGAGAGAGAGAGAGACTGGAGATAGTGTTGAATGGAAAGTGAGACTCATTTCGATGGTATGCATCGTTCATCTTATGGCGTTTCCTTCGGATGGCGGAACAGCTATGGCTCATACAGTGCGAGAGAGACTAAAAGTGGCATCGATGATGATATTGAGTGCCAAAAGCAATAGTGGACACAAACAATATATATAAGAAATGAGATCAACTGATGATGTGTTTCGATGCCATATATTCTCGATAGACATGAGAATAGACTCCGAGAAGAAACACATCAGAGAATTAGAGCCCAAACAATGTGTGCACCGAATGGTAGCAAACGGTTCACAGAATATCGCTGTATATCACATGCAATCTCTGCATTCCGTTCAATACATTCTCATAATGTCTCGTATCATATATTCCACTGCCGGCCCCCATACTGCCTGTCCAGTGGCAGCGCCAGTGCTAGTGTGTCGGCCCATTCAGGAAATTATTATACGAACGACAATACTATCATCGGCTAAGCCTGTCATCAATACTCTGGATGTAGTCTTTTTATGACTCGCAATCATCTCTCTCTCTCTCTCTCTCTCACTCACTCACTCTCTCTCTCTCTCACCCACAGACCTAAGAGGGAGTGAGAGAGCGGACACTGAGCTTATGATGAAGACATTAAATGACCAGAAGAATGGCCTCATAACGGATGGATAACATAAGTTATGGGCAGAACAGGTGGTCCGCAAACTACTGGTGTTAACAACTTTTATATTAATATTCTTCACAAAAAAATTCAATTCATTTTAGTGTTGCCTCTCATTACCATTAAAATTGTAATTTTGTCTTCACTTCTCTCATTCAATGCATTAATTTATGGACAGAATAGTTCCTACAGAGGAGTGCACCGGTAGTCAGGAGTATGTGTGTGAGTGAGTGGAGAGGGAGATAGAGAGAGAGATGAATGGATGGATGGCATCAAATTACTGAGAGATGACTGTTTTGCAGGTGTTTTATAATAATAATAATAATATGTATAATAAACGATGAAAACGTAAGAATAGTGTTTTGAAACGCGAATAATAGTGAATAGAGTAGTGAATCAAGTGTTTGCGATCACAATATAATTATATTGTGTTTTGATAATTATGCAAATAGTTATATATCTATCTAACTATACTAGCAGTGAATGCCAGGGCATCCATCGCTTTAAGGCTTGTTTCGCATGAAAAGTCATTTATATTTTTCGCCTGATTTTGGCCTCACTTTTCAGACACTAAGTTGAGATAAAACTCGGAGTAATGGCAATAATTGTAAACATTATAAATAGAAAGTATACGAAAATTAGTCGAAAAACACACCAATAATGCTGTGAATTGTTTTCGTGTGAAGAGAGAGAGAGAGAGAGAGCGAGAGAGCGAGAGAGAGAGAGACTCGTAAACACTAATCATTAAAATTCAATGTTAAGAGAGACGTGTGTATAGTCTTCTCGAGCGCATAGAAAACTGTTTTATATAATTATAATGTCTGTCAATAAAAAAAAGTTGCAAACTAATGGCATATTAATGACTTCACACCTATTTTCTCAGTATAACAATACATGCATATAAATAATAATAATAACAAAAATGAACAGATTTTTTGTTCAAAAGCATAAAACGCGTTCTCCTTCTCCTCCACTAAACGCTTAATATATTTATAGAGATTTTCTCGAAAAAAAATATATTTATAATAATAAACATATTTTTAAGAGCAATGATATGTAGAGAAATGGGAAAAATGTAGTGTTGAGTGAAATGAACGGTTCATTAATCGTAAAATAGGGCGAAAAATATACATATAGTTTGCATACAATATAATGTCGTATTAAATGCATAGTTGGGATAAATCTGAAACACATTACTATCAGAAAACAAGTTATCATTTATATGTAGCCATACTTTATATTAATATTTGGAAATATGTTTTACAACAAAATCAATAGACTATGTGTTCACGTGTTGTACTATTTATCTATTGTGTGCCAATATTACTGCCGGTATTAATACCACGACAACACACACACACAAAAACTTCAAAATACACTTAATTAGTAAAATTGTAGACAAAATAGGAAAAACGCAAAACTAATTGTGAAAATTGGGAGCGAATGGCAAATACAGACACAATGTGTTCAACAAAACATATCCATCGATATATGAATGGCAAACGCCATACAATTCACGCCATATTTAGCTTTAGTTTTATACCATTGCCTCACGGAATACAAGAATATTATAACTAAAACATATAAAAAGAGCTCTTTTGTAACCAATAGATAGCCAGTGAACACATAGACACCAAACGTACAGCCATTATATTAGGTTAGGTATGGCCAGTGACAGTGCAATCACACGCACGACACCAACACATATGCAGTCGAACCACAACTAATAGACAGGAAGTGGTATGCGATGGGGAAAGGGATGTATGGCATAAGAGTTAGAATACAGGGCTCTGGCAGGCAATCGACTGCTTATACGAATGGATGCCAATGAATGGCAACCGAACTGACTATAAGAGACCAAAAACAGCACCACTTTATGCTTATGTGAGCAGATATTGGCATTGTTTTTGATTACGATATGTATATTCAGTGTATATATAAACACAAAACTCATAGATAAAGAGAAAGAGCGGAATAATAGAGAGGAATAAATGCATTGAAAGTACATTTCGTTTCATGAATTTTCTGTGTGTCTCTCAGAATGACTGTATATATCATATAAAACAATATATTTTGCATCAAATCTATTGCCAGTGTTTTGTTTGTTGAGTTGAATTTTAACAAAATTTCACGCATGAGGGGGTCGGGTAGCGGCCGTACACTACCATAGCAGTAGAGCACATACAGTACATATTCACATACATCCCGTTCCACGAGCTAAACATAAATAGCTCACAGAAAATGCAAATCACCGACCATTTGATGCATGGCCTAAAACCCAGTGAATATAGTTTTCGGGAGCAATTTATTTCTCGCTCGTAGTATTAAAATCTATAGCCATTTGTGTGTATGTTTTATACATAACATATGATATCATGTGTTTGAATACGGCCTAACAAACCGTTTTCATATTGTCTTATAAATAGTCTCGCAATGTATATATCACTAACGCATGTGAGACTGTATTTAGCATTTAGAGTAAAAAACAAAAAAAAACTCAAAAAACAATATATTTCGTTATAACGGTATGCTTTCCCCATAACTCGACATTTACCTCTGTATCAAAACTGATGGCATATATATTTTTAGGCTCAGCCAACACACAATGTATGCCTAACTTTGAACACGAATTATGTTATGAAATGCTATAAAATAGTTCATAGAGTGATATGTTATAACATGAGATCAATAATAGTAAGGCTGTTACTGGACTCCACCCTTAGTCCACCCAAACACTGCTGTTTTCCCAGCACTGATTACATGCATACACAGGCAAACCGTACTCGCAGGGAGAGCACAGGCAACACTTTTTTCCCACTCCGACATATACTTCCCATTATATAATATATGAGAGCCATATATACGTCAAACAAATTCCATATAATTAATTAACTTTTTTGTACTTCACATACAAGTGTGTGGTGTTGTACTGCACGGCGGAAAGTATTATATAATGCGATATAATAATAATCATACGATCCCTAAAAAATTAGTAATAGTTATATGATATGAGAGGATATAATATTAGCCCAAAAATGGGATCATTAAGTGTATGGATGTGATTGAGTTCGCAGAGACTCAAGAATTCTCAGTCAAACCAGAAATTTTCGACAGAGAGAGAGAGAGAGAGAGAGAGAGAGCACAGGGAGTGAGTGAGTAAGTAGTGCTTTATTTTGGTCCTAATCTCATCTTTAATTACAGGAGGGATGCAGTGGAGCGTTAGGGAGGAGGGGGTCGGCAGCGAGAGAGTGGGAAATGACACCCCAGGGAATCGACAGCACCGACTAAATGGACCACAAGAGAGAGAGAGAGAGAGAGAGAGAGAGAGAGAGATGACCAAAAACTTACTCTAACGGTCTATACTGTAGAACTAAGACTAAAAACTTCTCTCTCTCTCTCTCTCTCTCAGAGAGAGAGAGAGAGAGAAGTTTTTAGTCTTAGTTCTACAGTATAGACCGTTAGAGTAAGTTTTTGGTCATCTCTCTCTCTCTCTCTACTGTTGTGTGACTTTTTCTGAGCGCAAACTATGCAATGGATTGTATGAACGCATCGAAGAACATATTATATAAGAAATAAGTGACCGAACGGGCAGTTAGTATACAAACACATAGACAACAGCACAACACATCACAAACAGACCGAAAATACTGGTCCACAACAACAACGACAGCACACATACAGTTAGTACTAGTACTGCACACAACGTTAAACGAAACAAAAAAAAGTAAGAATATATATATATAATAAAATGCTCTCTCATTCACATTATTTTTTATGATTATGATTTGGAGCCCAAAAGCGAAAGTAAAGTCAAATCAAAACTCATAAATAGTATTTTCAAATAATAAAAACAGACATATAATCGCAATGGTTGTGGCAATATCTGCAAACCCGATGCCATTCGCATCCACTTTTCTCTCTAACCCAATGCCTATGCTTTTAGTATAAAAACCACTTTCTATTTAAGATAAACACACAACGAGTGAATGAATTTGGAGTCCCATTCCTCTAACCCATAGAGTAATAGCCAGTGTAATGGCTATCCATTCGTTTGAATTGCGATGAATGAGCCAAACAATCAGCGCATAGAGAGAGTCCTAAATCCATCACAACTTTTCTCAAACAACAAACAAAAACAACATTTTCTCAAAAGAATATTCACTTTCGATATTAAATATAAAAACACACACAAAAAAAGCAATTTTTATTTAAATTCAAATTTTATTTTGGGCTAATTTCTCGAGTCGAGTATCAATTTATATAATGAATGGATAAAAATAAAACACAATCTCTATGTTGAGAGTCACTCATATACGCTAAGATATATCGACAAAATTAATTTCACCACAATTTCCAGTATTAGTTTTGTGTGTATGGAGTAAAGGCTTTTGCCTAATGTTTTCTTTAGACACAATTTTCCCATTAGTCTAATAGAATCGGTAGAGAGAGTCTGGCAATAATGCTCAGCCCTTTTCAGCCACAAAAACACTACACGAAAAAAAAATCCTACAATATATATATACACAACAAGAATATATTCAATGTATATATATATACTGTATACTAGTATACATGCATACACACAGACATTGCCTTTAGGTTTGTTATGGATTAGTTTGTCGCCAGAATATTCTGTGTCACTGTAATTATAATTGTATTTTATTCGAGACTTAAATTCTGCAGATTATTATTGCGATATATTATATATATATATATTGTGACATAGACAAAAACTGTTTGTTTTAAATGCATTAATATTTAAATAACTTTTTTTTGTATAGTTTAATGCAATAATTGAGGAATAAGTTTGAGATTATATTTAATTACAAAGAGCAAACAAAAAAATAACATTTTATACAAAAAATACATTTTCTGAATTCAACATAATTCTCGTATAATAGCATCACATAAGAGATAAAACAAACTTAAGAAAAATTTGATCAAAAAATTCAATTTAGACTTTTTTAATGGAAAGCGATGGCAAACGGCGAGGGAAAGTGTAAATTGTTTTAGTATTTTGTTACCTAAATCATCAAAAATATGATAAATGAAACCTTAAAACTAAAGCCACGATTTGGTTTGAAAGTCACGTTTAGGCGACGACTAGTGTATATACAGTAATAGCACCAAAAACGGAGTCAAACAAAAATTGCACCAAAAATCCTCCTAAACTCGTAATGAATTTCGTGTCTCTGAACCGAAATCTCATTCATATGTATACATCAATACATCGCAAAATCCAAACCGTCGAGTGATATATAAATTTCGTACACAAATTAAGCGACAGCACAGACAGTATAGCACAGGGCTGGCAGTTCATGTCTGGCCGACTGACCGCTGAGATTAGCCGCACATTTAATTGGTGAACACAAACTTCCAATGGGATGCTAATCACTACCATAAACGACATCATCGGCCGGGGAATATACACAACAACATCGCAAACGCCAACCAAACCTTAAGCACATCTCTATTATTACAGTACATGCCTTCCAGTCCCTCAATGAGAGTGAGAGAGACTGTACTGTCCTTTAAGATAGAGAATCCCGAAACGAATTTCCATTTAATGACTCAAAGATATATACAGACATTAAAAGCAAATGGATTTGCTTTTTGAGATCAACTCTTATGATAATAAAAGAAAATCCTTTTGCTGTTGAAAAATATGAGAGAAAAAAAACTTTTTTTCGCTCTTTCTTTCATATCATTAGAAATTCTTGAAGTGATTTCTATTGTGATTCAAAAATTCTCTCTCTCTCTCTCTCTTTCTCTAATAAAGTGAATTGAATTCATGGAAAATAAATCTAAAAATTTATATATGAAATCAAATTATAGTTTACTTGAGGGATAAAATCAAAAGCAAATATAAAATTCTAATATATATATATATAAGTTTTATACATTTGAGAGATTGAAATCCAAAAATATATATTTAATAAATCAGATTCTAAATAACAAAATCTAATTTAATACCAAATCACAGATTAATTAAAATATGGTTTAGAAAAATATAAAATATTCGCTTTGAAAAAATAATCATATTTTCATTACTTTATGTGTAAAATATTTTATGAATAAGTTTGGCGAAAAAAATCTTATAAACTAATAAGGCTTAGAGTATATTAGCATAAATACCACATATAAATATAAATATATAAATCCTTTCGTCTAAAATTTCTTTTGCATAATATATGATAAGATATTCAATAATATTCTGATATATTATTACATTAGACATAATAAAACAAAAATATTAATTCACAAAAATAATAGTAATTGAAAAAAAAATTGAAAGCAAATTACTTTCCAATTAATCAAATCAACAATCGGATCGACAAATAGACTCTAAAAAATTACAAAACAAATTCAATAACAAATGTATTCTTCAGCGTAACGAATATTCCGCAAACATTTGACGGTTTGATTAAAAACAACGATTTTGTGTATAGTTTTCAAAAGAGTGATGAGAATTATGTCGAGAATGAAATGAAAGAGAGAAAGAAATTTCATGTAATTATTAGTTTTGTAAATGCAATTCATAGCGAGAGAGAGAGAGAGAGAGAGAGAGAGTATTGCGTAAGGCATGGATGGAGTGGAGTAGAGTTAGTTTGTGTTGTATGTATTGGCAAGTGTTGGTGGAGTGGGATTTGGCTGCAAAATTCAATAAGAACAGCAAATACTTAGGCTAATGGAAACAGAGGCAAAGTCTCCGTATAATGGCTTATAGTATAGGACCTCAAATGTATTGCACACACGAAACGCATCGCTGCAAACACTGCACTCTCCAGTGGCATACACTATACAAACATCAAACATATTATGTATATATACGGTGGTGGTGTATATATATATATACACCCATAGAATGTATATATCTATCTATGTTTACACCAAAGAAGTGTAATTACGACCGAAAAACTTTTACTAAATTTCTAGCCTTTGCTTCTCTAGCGAGCAGTGAATCAAATGCAATGAGAAAATGAAAGCAAAGCCAAGAATCGTATGCATTGATCGGCAATGGATTTGTGTGCATCTCATAGAGTGAACCGCGTTATTAGCCATCAATATAAATGCATTGACTCTTATAACACAGTATAAAACAAATTAAATGAAAAACACGACATTTCGTATTAATATTATTCATGAAAAAGTAGGAGAAAATTGTTTTTAATAACGCTTTCCTGAACACTATTATGAAACACTAACCGCTCGTTTAGATAAAAAAAACTCGTAAAATTAATAAAATAGAAAATATGTGTTTATGAATGCCTTTGAATTGAGGGTAAAAATAATACAAAAAAATATTAATAACAATGAAATAAGATTACATTATAAACCCTGTAATGTCGTTGAAACTCAAGGAAATGTAGTATTTATTCTCAAAGAATTTTTAAAAATAAAATTATGGATAACATGAGTGACCGGTGAAGCAAATCGACGCAAAATTCTAGTACTACTGGCGCTGCCGGGAGAGAGAGACAGTGAACGGGTCGGTAGCCATTCATTATGTTTACCTCATTAACGATGAATGGATAGTCGAAAGTAAAGGCAAAATCAAAATGAAAACAATAGCAGAATAGGGAAGACATAAGAAAAAGGGAATTTCGAGAGATATATACAGTGTATGGAGTTTTAGGTATAAATAAGCATTTCTTATATCGTATATTGAATGTGTATTTGTTGGCCCAAAAAACAGATATTTATACACACATAAGCACCAGGAGAAAATTGTTTTTAATAACGCTTTCCTGAACACTATTATGAAACACTAACCGCTCGTTTAGATAAAAAAAACTCGTAAAATTAATAAAATAGAAAATATGTGTTTATGAATGCCTTTGAATTGAAGGTAAAAATAATACAAAAAAATATTAATAACAATGAAATAAGATTACATTATAAAAGCCCGTAATGTCGTTGAAACTCAAGGAAATGTAGTGTTTATTCTCAAAGAATTTAAAAAAATAAAATTATGGATAACATGAGTGACCGGTGAAGCAAATCGACGCAAAATTCTAGTACTACTGGCGCTGTCGGGAGAGACAGTGAACGGGTCGGTAGCCATTCATTATGTTTACCTCATTAACGATGAATGGATGGTCGAAAGTAAAGGCAAAATGAAAACAATAGCAGAATAGGGAAGACATAAGAAAAAAGGGAATTTCGAGAGATATATACAGTGTATGGAGTTTTAGGTATAAATAAGCATTTCTTATATCGTATATTGAATGTGTATTTGTTGGCCCAAAAAACAGATATTTATACACACATAAGCACCAAAAAAGGGAATTTCGAGAGATATATACAGTGTATGGAGTTTTAGGTATAAATAAGCATTTCTTATATCGTATATTGAATGTGTATTTGTTGGCCCAAAAAACAGATATTTATACACACATAAGCACCCGGTGCTGCTGATACACACACACCGATGGAAATACAGTATTAGACATACATCTGAAATGGACTGACATTTCAGAAGCAATTCGACGACAAAAATGATAGCGCAGTGAAAGCAACTGTAAGAGAGAGAGAGAGAGAGAGAGAGAGAGCACTGGCAATGCCGGTGCTGTGGAGGGAAAAGAGATGCGGATGCAGTAGTCATTGAGGCAGTAAAATACATGTGCATCCGATGAAAAGACAGGAGACGTCGACCAGAAACAATGGTATCACAAATGTTATTATTGTTGCACATAATAACTGACTCTCTCTCTCTCTCTCTCTCTCTCCCCAACTGACTGTCCATTGAGTCCAATCGCCAAATGACACAAACTCTACCCCAATATCTCACGAGAGAGAGTTCATCGCAGAAATTCATTTGCGGCACGAAATCGATTCACAAAAATAAAAATATAATTCCTTTAAAACAGACGACAAAATAGTTTTATAACTAAAAATAGTTTTGTGCCCTAAAAATATGCTGCAAATTTGTACAAAATTTAATTTATTTCTCGCACAATAAATATTATATAAAATGTTTGGCAAAAATATTCATCCAAAAATTGTGTAAAAAACAAAAAACTAATAAAGAATTTAAAACATTTGAATTATTTTCGCGGATATAATATATGACACTCTTATCGTACTATTACGTGAAAATATCATTATTTATTAATACAAATATTATTCATTCAAAAATATTTAAACTATTTATTTCGCATTCAAATCGCATCGCGTTTTGCATATTATTTATTATCAATAATCACAAAACAACTTTTTAACCAAAAAATCTCATCAAAAAATAATATATTTTACTAAATAATCGCGTTCAGTGTCTCAATACCCTGAGCCAATCGATAGCCATGTATAGAGTTTTTGGGATCTAATTGAATGATAAACTGAATAATCGGAGTCTTGGCGGATAGAGTGGACTGAAGGAAAAGGTCAGAAACTGAAGTAATTTATGAGATAAGACTCGCAATGGAATCAAATCTAAACAAAGACGAGAGAGAGAGAGAGAGAGAGAGAGAGAGAGAGAGCAAGCATTGAGAGAGAGTCTTGCAATCGATAAACAAGTCTATATCTGCGAGCATAAGAGAACCGCTAACTTATGATATGATAGTAACAAAGTTTTTGTGTCGAAACGTTGGACTCAGTGTAAGGATCATTAGGCACATCGAGACACACAGTTTGGACGCTAAGAATGGACACAACCCTACAAACGACATGCAAACTCATCATACAGTGTATATATACAGTGAGGGAAAGGAAGAGATGAGAGAAATGCAGTGGCAGTTAGAAAATAAGCCTTAATATTATGGACCGAAACTCGATCTGAGTATTACTCGGCTAACTATAACTCATTTGTTGTCATCATTTTGTGTGTGTTTGCAATACTTTTCATTTATTACTCCATCCATTCATTCAAATATACACAACACATATAAAGATGTCTTTATGGGTTATGTTATGCACTGACAGTATATGTCTGGCCTTTCGATGCCTTTTTTAATACTGATATTTATTGTCGTATATCTGGGAGAGGGTGGGAGAGAGAGAGAGAGAGAGAGAGAGAGAGAGAGAGAGCACCGGTAGACACGATGGACGACACCTTCTCTTAATGTCAAACGCAATGAATGCTTAGCGCATAGACAACAGGTCAGTGCCATCGCACTCGCCATTCATTGTATACACCATTATATACATCACAACAAACAATAAAAATGTGACACAAAGTAAATAAATTAATAAAACACATGAAATATCGGCCAACAAAGTATAGCAACAAAACATATATGGCTATTAAATAGATAAAAAAGCAAAAACTTTTATTTATTTTTACACAAATATTTTATTCATAAACAAGGGCTACGAGAAAAGGTATGAATAGCGAGCGTCGCCTGTAAATGTCACTCCACCGTAAAGCTCGGCAGTGCACTCCCTTTCCCCTACCACTACTAGTAGTAGTTTTCATATTCAAAGCACACATACATTTATTTACGAGTTATTTTTGGGTCAGTTTTTCATTTTGAGAAATCCATCCATCAGTCCATAAATATTCTAAGAGTCAAACAGCTCTTTGCCTTTTGAATCAGGAATCAGAGAGAGAGAGAGAGAGAGAGAGAGAGAGAGAGAGAGAGCTGATAGAGAGAGGAAAGGAATGAATGGCTAAGAATGGGATGAATGAGAGGAATGGGAGAATGAAAAGGATAGAGAGACTGAAGCGAATGGACGCTTAAGTGCACCGAAACTCTCACTCCAAACACAGCAGCGATAGTGTTCGCCATTCAAACGGATTTTCTTTACTCCAAATCCTTTTGTATGAGAAATGACTGAAAAATGTTGGAAAATGATAGCAAAACAGCGGAATATATGTGCAAATGGATGGACCGACGGATACCTTTGAACGCCAAACATCGATGTCTGGCTGCAAATCAATGAAGATATATAGAGTTCTCTATGAAATAAACATTTTCTCATATATTCATTCATTCAGTGCCTGTCTATAGCACCGAAACTTAAATTTTTTTATTTGTTTCTCCAATACGTGAGTGGCTTTACATTCAGTTTACATGAGAAAACGTACAGCCAGTGTGCACTGGTAGGTAAACAGTATATGAATGTAACATAAAATCTCTGGAAAATATTAAATTCAATTTTTTCGCATGTTTTGAGCTAAATGTGGTACCGGTGCTCATACGAGTGCTGCTGAATATACAACACATATATCGGTATTAGTTGTATAACAAAGAAATTTAAAGGCATGAGAGAGAAGAGTCTAATGCACTGGTTGTCGAAAGAGGAAAGCCTAAGAAATACAGGATTTAATAAAATAGAGAAAAATACCCAAAGAATAGAAGAAAAACTGAGAGAATAGTGAATGAAATGGAGGAGAGCTTAGAGTCGAGCGAAAGAAAGTTTGCGCTCTCTTTAGACCTCATATTCTATGCTCTTCTCCGTTGATCAACGCTTAATAGCGGAGAGAGAGAGAGAGAGAGAGTTCATCGCAGAAATTCATTTGCGGCACGAAATCGATTCACAAAAATAAAAATATAATTCCTTTAAAACAGACGACAAAATAGTTTTATAACTAAAAATAGTTAATTCTTAATTTATTCAAACTTTTTGTTTAGTGAAGCGTCAAAAACAAAAGATATAGTGAAGTGAATAGGGTTTCAAAATAATAGGAAAATTCTCGGCTCACAAATGATGGGCTGAGAGGGGGAGAGAGAGAGAGAGAGAGAGAGAGAGAGTTTCATTAGACTCAAGCACTCACTCTAAGGAAAGTAATTGTCTGATGGAAAGAGAAATACAGGCAAAGGAAGGGAAGGGCCCATTGAGACCCGGAGTATCTTTTTACTTACGAATGAAACACATTCGCAGACAAAACACATCTGAAAATACAGCCATAGATAGAGAGAATGCAATCAAACTGTTTGGCGATGGATTGAAAGCCTATCTATGAATTAAAAGCAATGAGAGCTCAGGAGAGGGAGAGAGAGAGAGAGAGAGGCTGAGAGGAAATTTGAGGATTGGTTTTGCTTTTGATAAAAGGCTACAACAATTGTAATCGAAAAATACAGTTATATAAACACCAGTAGAAAGAAAGTCGATCGAAATGAACGCCAGTAGATCTTCAGTCATACCCTAAACTGTATCACAATTTATGTACAGAAATAATCTCAAGAAACAGAGAGAGAAAAATTCACACAAAAAAAGAGATATTATTCTCGAGATTTTATTTGAAAAACATAGACATTAGTAATGAGATGCAGAGAGACAATGGCACATAACAGTGCTCATAGCACTGGTAGATGTGTGTGTGTGTGTGTTTGGCTGCAATCAAATTACATTCATTTATCTTAGTTTTAAAAAAATGCCAACATTTGAGTTAAATCGTGCGATTCATTCATTGCGGCACTGAATGAATGAATTAATTTCTTTTAAAAGACATCTTAACTTAACTTTCGATAAAATGAAAGAAATATAAAGAATAATAACAGACGGAGTGCTGTATCTCTCAGTCCTAATAGACAATAGGCTTTCGCATTGAGAATAGCATTAATTTAAAAATCTATTCCAAGAGAGAGAGAGAGAGAGAGGCAATCGTTAGAGGATGTAATCCCTTTCGCCCCGAAATAGCAAAAAAAATTCTCAAAAATTCTTAATTTATTCAAACTTTTTGTTTAGTGAAGCGTCAAAAACAAAAGATATAGTGAAGTGAATAGGGTTTCAAAATAATAGGAAAATTCTCGGCTCACAAATGATGGGCTGAGAGGGGGAGAGGGCTCTCATTCCCGCATAGATGAGAGAGAGAGAGAGAGAGAGAGTCTGTGGATAGTAATGATGGGATGAGAGGGGAACGGGAGACTCAATGAGTGAGAATGAGAGTCAAGTTTGCCGTAAAAATGTTTGGACCAAAAAGAATATGAAGTAATTTTGATTTCACACAACTCTGACTTTTATCACTACATTCTCATAACACACACACTCTCATAGACACAACACGAGAATATTCTGTACCGCAAAATACGAAAAAATAAAGAGTGAATCGCTTTTGTATTGCGAAAAATTTTTGAGATATCGCTCGTGAATATGAGAGGGAATGCCAATGAGTGAAGAATACGAGAGAGCACTGGTAGTACTCTTTTAATACATAAGCAAACTGTTCATAAAAAAAGTTGGTTTGCGTTGTTTGCATGGATTCCATAACACAGTTCATTAACTTCTCATTCCTATGCAAATGAAAGCCTCAATGAATGAGCCTTTTCTTCGCTCTCTCTCTCTCTCTCTCTCTCTCCCTAAGTATAAAACTCGATGCCATTCCCCACACACCACACACTCAGCATCCCTTTCCCTATTGCCTCTCCATTTCTATCAACTACTTATATAATACCAGTTGTGCAGTGAATAGAAATGCAATTCAATACAAATGAAACTCTCATCGCAAACACAAATGCCTTTTCATCTCTAATATTCGTAAAGAAAAAAAATTGATTCACATTTAACCTAATTCTTGGTTTTTTGTATTATTAGACCCGTTTTATAAACGTATATAAAAAACAGTTTACCAGACATTACAGTATGTTTTGGCTAATGATTTTATAATCCATTCAATTTGGACGACGAATCGATAAGTTTATTGTTAGTATTTATATAAAACACACATAACATATAGTTAGTCAACAAATATTTATATTTGTAGTAATGTTTGCATCGAAAATAATTAATCGCTTTAATCGATTTGGTATGAAATAAAAACTTTCGCGAGAGAGAGAGAGAGAGAGAGATTGACACAATTGAGTAGTTAGTGAGAGATTGCGAGTACTCTCGAAATGTTTGCATTTTGTGCGAAAATGAAGTGCGAAAACAAAAGTATAGCACAAATATTTCGAGAGTCGAGAGTTAATTAAAGTTTTGCAACCGATTCCTAACACGAAATGTAATCCCAGTGTTGGCTATAATGGCACTCATATAATGCTCTTACACTTCACTACTCCTCGGGTCTCAAACACCATCCAATACCTAAACTACCAGTCCCTACGAAAAGTACTGTTAATTTCTACTCTCACACTATCTCTCTCTGTGTCTATCCTTCACTTGTATTCATAGCCTCCAAACACTCCAAACATTGGGTAAATGTAAACAAACAGACAAACCATATATTTGTTTGGATTTGTGTTGAATGTATTATGAGTTGAAAATTTTTGCTTAAAATAATTGCTTCAAAACATTGGATTTCCGCTCACTTTTCCGATACGAATCATATGAGTCGTGAGTTTTATATCACACATAACGCAAACAAAACCATTTTATATACAATTGAATACAAATACGATTCAATAAATAATAAAAATTAATTGTTTTTATACCAAAAACCTAAAACACAAGGAAAAGTCTACAAATAATGGATCGGTTATTGTAAAAACAGTTGAAAATTATCTGATTATATGGAGAATAAATCATAACTCTCTCTCTCTCTCTCTCTCTATGTTATAAACAATTTCTGAATGAATGGCTAGAAGTGACATATACTTCATGTGTCACTACTTGTTGCACAAAACAAGACATAGTTTGATGAGTGGGGGGAACAGGAGTTTCCCAGAAATAATAGATACACACAAGTCATTCGCCGGGAGAGAGAGAGAGAGTCTATGAGAGAGAAAGAGTGAGTCTATAATATGTCTCAATCTCTGTGTATATGTCTTATATAGTCTCTAAATAAATGCTAATTTATCTCTTCTGACACTTTTGTGTCGCACTCTTATTGAAAGGATTAATCTGTTTTAGAGGCACACACTTCGCGGTTAAGCCATACACTCATTGATGTAATATATTAATAGTGAATACATATATATACTCGCAATTTATGATATATAGATATTAAACACCACTTCATAACCTGATAAGAATTGTCGCCAAAATAGTAAATCAAAAACACATTGGCGTACATATCGTGTCATAACAAACAAAACACACAAACATTTTTCAATACAAAAAACATTCACTGATAATACCATTTAGTAATAACGCGAATGTATTTCAAAATTTAATCAAAAAACTTGTATATATTTTTACATTAATTTTCAATTCTCTGTCCAAAAACGCAACGGAAAGGGAACTGAAAATCAATTTAACACAAGAAACGCAATGAAATGTAAAGAAAAAAGTTTTTTTCACTGAAAATAACAGAAAATTGAAATAAATAAATAAAAAGTGATTTTTTGTGTGCTGTACAAAAATATTTTGCGTTTAAAATTCAAACACATTTTATGACAGTATCTATGAATTGAACAATAGATATGCGAAGAAAATATATGAAAACTAAAAGTTTTCTACTTTTGGACCCAAAAAACGCTGTGCGAGAGAGAGAGAGAGAGAGAGAGAGAGAGAGAGAGAGCTAGGGGTAGGAATAGGCAGAGATTTTATTGTATGTAATGTGCCATCAATTTGGCATAAAAAACATACAGACACACAGAGATAACAGACAAAAATTGTTGGCTTCGGAATTGAATTGAAAAATATATATAACAGAGAAAATAAGGAGAGAGAAAAACTAATATTTTTTTCATAATAAATATGAACAGAAATTATTGGCACCGAATGAGAGACAGGTGTAGACCTAATATCGATACTGAAATGCTGTGAATATTTTCATTCATATCAGACAATGAATGGCAAAACATAAAAGAGGAGATCCACTGCTGAAAAAAGGCATAAATGTATTGTTAAATAAAAATGAATTGTATGCGAAAAATATATGAACACAATCTATAACTATAACTATTCGTTTGCAATACCATTCATACCAGACATTGAATTTCTGGTGAGAGAGAGACTACTGATTTCGAGTCTCATATGTACAGCACTATTGAAATACATTTTACGAGACTTTCCAATCGATTGGCTATATTTTTAAAACAGATATACTATATATTTTATAAATGTTATGTATATATAAGAAAAGGACATATGAATGGGGGAGACAGTGAACGGCACAATATTGTTCAGGTCTACGACTATTGCTATCAAAATCATATAAAATTGCCTCAAGTTTTAAAATCGTATGAAATGTTTGGCACAAAAAAATAACGACGACTTGAGAACGCCTTCGCACACATGAAGGCTATGATTGTGGCCTCTTATCACTGAAAGGACAGTCTGATTGTCTGGATTTCCATTTTTCATTTGACAAACATTTGACATAAGCATAGGGATGGGGGCACTGGGAGGGAGGGAGAGAGAGAGAGAGAGAGACAAACAATTTATATATAAATAAAATAAGATCTCTATTTATATATAAATATTTCAATTGACTCTATACTGGCGATCGATGGGATGATTGAAATAAATTGAAAACTTTCTTTTAAAACGGTTTTGTAAATTCAATTCATTCGCAAAACAAACGCGTGTTTCAGTTGCGAAACATTTCAAACAAATTTTACTATAAATTCATAGCAATTATCAAAATTATGCCAAAAACTTCTTATATTTCTTAACTTGTTTTCGCGCACTTTAAAAGCCAAACACGATATCAATGTACACAATAGACATGTAAATGGATTTGATTTCTTACCTAAATTGAGAAATAAATAAAAAAGTAATTAATTATCAATTTTCAAACATTAATTAATAGATTAAAAAGTTGCCCAAAAAATAGTTATATCTCTTTATTATCAAAACAGACGACTTATTCATAAATTTGCAAATTTTTTAGTGAGTGATGAGAGAGAGAGAGAGAGAGAGAGAGAGAGCCGAGTGATGGTTGAGAACAATATGATAATCGGAAGACTTATTCATTTGATAATAAAAACGGCGAAACACAATGAGTGGGCCATACATGTGAAGTGCCGTACAGTACAGGGGATCCCATATTAAGTATATATGATGATGGCGTCAAGTCATTAATCAATATCCCTTAACTGAATGTACGATAAATCGCTATCTCTATCAGCAAAAAATAGGGAGGAAGGGGTGAATGGAGTAGAAGTGTTGTGTATGTATTGTATTGTATGTTTGGAGTATACGGTAATGTCTACTGACTATCACTTAATATTATATAAGCGACTGATTGTAATAAATTAATAAACACTTGACAGCTCTAAACACTTAGCCGTCACTTTCATTCACGACACACACATAGTCTACCAAAAAACGTCAGTCTCGGGGAAAGGCATATATTATAATGTGCGGGTGCACTCTGGCACTCAATGGGCACCGATATGTCACAAGTCGTATCAACAACACGAGTGGGGGTTAAAGTATTTAACGTTTTATAAGAATTATTGATTATTAAATATATTCAAAAAACGGTTACATTTTTTTCTCGGTTACTGTTATGTAAAGGTTATGTATTGTGTCTATGAATTGCATTATTCATATGTGTAACAAAAAAAATTATGATATATTTATATTTTATCGTCAAATTATTATACACTTCACTACTAACACATAAAAGTTTAACATAAAAAACAACAAATATTTAATAAATATTTATATGTTTTAATATAAATGTAAGCATTTTTCTCTCTCCACACTCTCGTAACAAACTTTTTTATGCATTCATTAGCCGCGAGAATGAAGTGTTAATTATAATGATTTTTGACTTAAGATTTTTCACTCCATTTACATAAAAAACATTTATAAAGTTATAAAACGAAATGAATTTATCGATTCTTTAGAGTAAAATATTTTTATAGATTGTCTTTCAAAGCAAACAATCGATTGATACGAATGACAGAGAAAATGCTTTGCGAGAGAGAGAGAGAGAGAGAGAGAGAGAGAGAGAGAGAGAATGGAAAGAGAGAAATGTAATAATAAATCAGAAAAATATTTTTCGTCCCAAATTATGTTAATTTTGATAATCAAAAGCGCAAAACATATCTTCAGTCAATTAGGTTCAGGGCTTTCGTTAGCCTAAAACTAAAGCCTAAAAATCAAATTAAATTATAATTCTCTAAAACAAACATTTGCTGAGAGAATAGGATATAATGCCGTATAATAGCTGATGTGCTGTATTTGCATGTGTGATGTGTGGCAGTGTTTGTGAGCACAAGTGGGCAGTAGTCAAGAGTGTAGAGGAGAGTCATTATTCATATTTTTCAATAATGCAAATAACAGCTCTCTCTCTCTCTCTCTCTCTCTCACTAACTCTCGCTCTCTGTTTGTTTGGACGGCATATGTGTTTTGTGTGTCTTTTATATTTGGCTTTAGTTTTACGTAAAGCTTT
>CAJPVJ010000040.1:29567-54994 GCA_905397405.1 Oppiella nova
AGTGAGAGAGAGAGAGAGAGAGAGAGAGCACAAGGAGTGTGTGTGTGGAAAGGGATGTATGGAAAGGCTTTTGGCCTAAATTAACTCTTATTGCAATTTTACTAAAAGTAAAGCAAAGCGTGTATATATAGTGCGGCGGATAATTAGTTTTGTGCCAAATATTGCTCTCTTCCTATTACTGTTACTCTTAATGCAAATATTCTCTCCAATACTGAGAAGCCTTTACGCAAACACAACACAAACTCTAGAGAAAAGTGTTCACAGAATACACACAATGAGACTAAAGAGTGGTATAGTATTGGCAAAAGTGTTGGCACTGAAAACGCTGGGCTATAGCCATAGCCATAGAATATTCTGTGTGTATGTGTTGTGCAATAGCGGTGTATATGTATATATCTATGGCATTCTTGTGCCTACAGTTTTATGGCATATAATGGCTCACAATTGTTATTCTTTCGCTACCATTCCCCTCAACTCCTCTCCGTTCACTCCAATTGATTATATTTTTCCGTGAATTTACACTAAATTAGTGTTTACTTCCAATAATACCAACGCAAACACAAATGCAAAACAAGAGACTATTATTTTATTATCGAAAATAAGCGCACATTTAAAACGCGAGTTAATAATAAAAATATCAAAAAAACAAAGAGTTTTCGCTGTAAAAGTCAAAACAATTGATTTTTTCTCTATTCGCAAACAAATCATTAAAATTCATGACAGAAATACGAAACGAGATAAATATATTGAAAATATTTTTATATAAGTAAAGAATTTTTTTTAAAGAAACAACAAAATAATTAAATACATAGTTTTGGCACACAATGGGGAGAGAGTATTCATAGGAATTGTGATTCAATCGAGACTATGGCAATACAGCTAAAAAGGGGACGGGTAGGTAAATGCCAATTAGGCACATGTGAATTATATGCAAATATCGTGTGTTGATATCACACACGCTTTCAAATAGATATATTTAGTGAGAGAGAATGCGAGAGAAATAATAATAATAATAAAGAATTGAGAGAAATATCGCCGGTAATAGACATTAGATAGTGAATGGGCATTAATACTCACTCCAAACCTTTATAATTTCTGTTAGATTTATAAAATGCGTGGATAGGGGAGAAAGAGAGAGAGAGAGAGAGAGAGAGAGAGAGAGCATACAAAATGATACATTAGATTAGAGTAAAGGTTGGGCCGACACATACACACAATATGATTATTATGACGACTAGTGGCACATCACTGCCTAATACTATTTGAATGGCTATTATTGTGTTGCAAACACTAATACGGTTGGTCAGCATGACTACAGTTTAATGGCAGGCAATACAACACAATGGGAAATACGTGATGTGAATCAATGGCCGGCCCCGCAGTGTATATATGAGGCGCCCATTCACTATCTAATGTCTATTACCGGCGATATTTCTCTCAATTCTTTATTATTATTATTATTTCTCTCGCATTTTCTCTCACTTTTACGGCAATAATTTTTTTCATATAACTGTCGTAACCTTTGCTAACAAATAGCAAGTGAACCGTCCATTGGGCTCATAGGATGCGTGTGTGTGTGTGCGGTGTCTGTGCCCTCACAGGCAATGTATGGCCACTAATAGTAATATTGTTATCGACAGACATTACTCGTAAAAGTAAGCCCAGAGTAATAAACTCCAACAAACCGTAAACTAACTCATCGACAACTTATTTATTATACGCTTTTTTCTCGTATCAAAACTTCGTAATATTACATACAATGTGTTTGCGGGGGAAGGGATGATGAGCACTGGCTCTCTAACCGTAAGGCCTTAACTCTATCGCCGTTGACAGTAGTAAACACTGTGTAAACTGATAGCGTATGTCCAACCCGTGTGTATGCCGGCGCTCACATACAAAGTCATCGATAACTTATGCTAATGTGTTGTGTTTTTACACCAGAATTATATTAAAATTAATTACATTAACGCTTTTGAAGGCAATCATAAGTTAAAGTTTTGGTCTCTTATACTCTGTATATATATATATTGAGTAACTCTTTCGGTGAATAAGTTTGCGATTCAATTAAAACACACCGAAAGGATAGTTAGGAAACACATAAATCAAGCCATGGATTGGATTCACGAGTCATTTTCGAAAACCCCTTTCATATTATATATCGATAATTAAGACTACAGTATACAAAGTATATTGTATTTTGTATTATAAGTATATATATACGCGTTTTTCGAGATATACTGTATATGTTTTGGCAAAAGTGGTGCTGCAATGAGAGTGGAAAGTGATGCTAAGTCCACACACATAACGCCAGTTCCCCGAGCACTTGGAGAGCAATATGTAAATTATGCTTTCGGTTGCCATTAATTACTATGGAATTAGTAATTATGCTCTGAATGTAAATAAAAATCCGTTGCATTCGTAACGCTGTTTGGGGACCAACTCATTAAGACCGGGGGAAACGACCAGAATCTCTAATACCAGTTCCCATCCCCTCCACCAAACACCATAACCCAACTCTAACAATGCATTTTGCAGAGTATTATATCGGAATAAATATATTTCAGATTTTTCGTGAGGCAAACAAGAAAAATATTTTTCGCTTATTATAATGATATACATATTTGTGACAGTATTTACGCATAAAACCATAAGTTTTGCGAAATTATAAAAATAACATTTCATTCAGAGTTTTGTGCGGAGAGAGAGAGAGAGAGAGAGAGAGAGAGAGACTGAAAGTTTAGACTTTACTTAATTAAGTGCAAAGAAGAGAAAGAAATTTCAAATATTTCTCCATTCATTTAAAAGTAGATTTTGATGTTATGTTTGTTTGAAAGCAAATAGAAAGTGGAGTTCAGAGGAGCACAGGAGGGAAATGAGAGCCAAAAGACATTGCAAAAAGCTAAACAGAAAAAAGCGATTTCTTATTTAAAAATTAACTGCTAGTATCGTTTGGCAATCATTAGCGAAAATCTCTATACACTTCGGTGTATATAATATGATTGACTTCGCCAGCAATGGATAGAGAATAGAGAAGTGAATGATATAATAAAAAATTGATTTAACGCTAAACAAAAACCTCCATTAATGGCAAAACACTAAAAGGTTTTTACAGTTTATATATAAAATAAAAGGCAGAGAGAGAGAGAGAGAGAGCAACAAAAAGGCAAACGAATAGCTGAGACACGAGATTATATGCAATACTAATGAACACAACGAACGCAAAATTTATATTTTTTGATACTCTTCTGTCTAATCTCTCTCTCTCTCTCTCTCTCGCACAGCTATTATATAATACTTAGGTCTCAAACCGCATACTGTGAGTGCCATTTCTTAAAAACCAAAAAGGCAAACCTCCCATTCCCCACTCTCCCACTCCCTCCCACAGTCCTCCCCATTCTCTCACACGCGATGTTATAGTTTTTGATATGTATTTTAAGACCATTTCTGGTCCACTCAAACAAAAATTGTTGTAAAAAATTGTTGGGCTTTTCGATTGCAATACATTATATATCTATCATAAAAGCTGGCATTTTATAAGAAATATTTTATGTAATGGTTTTTCGCTATATATATAAAAGTTTTAGATATATTTTCAAACAGAGTTTGAGTGCCTTTACTAATGGCTTACAGCGAGTTTGGGTGACATAACTGTGCGATTGTGTGTGTGTTTTGGCCAACAGATGAGCTATATATACAGTATATGGTTGTGCCGTATCGCTGGTTGTGTTGGGTATCACTTACAGACACTATTATCAAAGTTATCTGTTTTTTGTTGTGTTTTTCTGCTTCCACTTCACCTAAGAATGAGAGACTGAGAGACCATTCGCTGATAATCTTCAGCACAGAAACTCTCTATAAGTTTGCGTTCGTTGTGTTCATTAGTATTGCATATAATCTCGTGTCTCAGCTATTCGTTTGCCTTTTTGTTGCTCTCTCTCTCTCTCTCTCTCTCTCTCTCTCTCTCCATGAAAAGAATTACATGAATAGAGTTGTAGAGAGAAATGAGAATTTATATAAAAATGAATTAATGAATGAATGATTCAAATTGCGAGTCGAAAAACTCAATAAAAAATGAGTGAATATTTGTGTGCGAATTGATGTGTGTTTTGGTGGATATGTGTTGTGTAGTGGCGCTCATCCCTTATGCGCCCAATTTTTGCTCATCTCTTATACAGTCTTTTTTCGCTCTCTAAGTATGTATATCCCTCTCTCTCTCTCTCCAGTTCCTCTCAATGCTCTCTTCTCTATGTATTTCTCTCATACATTATTAATGTGCATTAGCACGAACTCACTCTATGTTGTTGTTGTGCTCTCTCTCTCTCTCTCTCTCTCTCTCTCTCTCTCTCTCTCCAACTGCTGGATGTGGTGGCAGTGACTGTGCTGTCTGTCTGTCTGTGCACTTATTATTGGGTATGAATTTTAGTGAATCCATGAATGCATTGTACACTGAGATCCTGTTACTAAAAGGCCTACTCTATTGTAATTCGCATCTTAAGGATATATTAAAGCAAATCATGTGAACATTTATATACCGATTGCTATTCATTTGGTGATATTATAGCCGCGAATAGAAATCGCTGCCAATGTATGCCACAGAGCGCCAGTAGTTTGTAGTACTTGGCATTATTTGTTGCCCTTTTTATAGCCCTTATACACAATATTATTATTATTGCAGTTATTATTGTTATTATAATTCTTATTCTCGATTGCAATGCCTTTATTATAGCAGAAATCTATGGCAATAATTGATTGATTTCCGATTCGCTTATAATAAAAACGTTAATATCTGTATATATGGTATGCGAAAGAGACTGGAGAGAGAGAGAGAGAGAGAGAGAGAGAGAGAGAGAGAGAGAGATTGGAGTAATTTGTGTTCCCATTGGGCAGTCATTAACCAAAGGCTACCCTTCAATGTTATAACACTTTTATGTGTACTTTAGTTAAACCAGTCGTTCCCAGCATTTAATGTCATTATTATTGTTATTATGTGTTCATTCAAAATAAGGAAACAACAAAATCTATCGATAATTTATTGCCAATAATACGATGGGAAAAAATATAACAATAACTTTAATACATGGAGAGAGAAAAATGTGCATTTCTTTTGATATCTGTGCAAACATAGTGTTTGTTTAGCGTTTAAATTCATTGATGTTGAGCTCAACACAAATGTCATATTAATAACTGATTATATAATTGAAAAGTCAATCATATTTTATATGCGATAAAGAATTGCCTCACATTTGCAACCATTCACTCACAAACTCGCACTCAATATAATAGGCATAAGAATTCACATATCAATCATTTAGACAAATAAATACATAATTTTATTTTTTTTATCATTATTTGTGTCGAAATATAAACACATTTTTCAGATAGCATTGAGTTTTTGAGTTTTATTAAAATATTTTTAAACAAGAAAAAAGTGTTTTTTTGTGAGAAATGTTTGGCTCTTATTATACGATTGTCGAGGATTTTGTGTTGTGCCCTAATTTGTGACAAAAAAGGCTCAGAATTTAGTTATCAATAAATCTAATTCTTAAGCACAACAACAAAACATATTTATTTGAAATCGGATCTAAACAGTACTGTCGGCCACACCATCGCACATGTAATCCGTAATCATAGATACGTTTTGTGTGTTTCGCGTCTGAAGTGATAGTTATTTCTCTCTCTCTCTCTCTCTATCTCTCCAAACACTGACTGCACGTATGGATAAAGTCTTAGAGTCGGTGGTAGTTGTAGTGTCTCTGTAGCGGTGTTTGCGGTGATGTTGTGATCCGTCAGACATGAGGAGACAGCGAAGTGATGTTTCGGTCAAAATCCCAAACAATAATCTGACGGCTCTGACAATACTGTGTGTCAGGAGACAAATGAAGGCAAATGTCACACATTTTTTGATGTTTACAGCTATATATCCGTACACTTTATACGATACTTAGCACACATGCACTGTATATACACAACACACGTATATTGTAATAACTTGACTTGACTTATGATTTTTATATTTTTTGATACTCTTCTGTCTAATCTCTCTCTCTCTCTCTCTCTCGCACAGCTATTATATAATACTTAGGTCTCAAACCGCATACTGTGAGTGCCATTTCTTAAAAACCAAAAAGGCAAACNGCTTGAGGACAGTAAGGGAACGGTATGTTCGGGGAGAATATTGGGTAAAAACTTTGCATGTGTTTAAGAGACCAGTTTTGGGTATATACAGTATATATGAAAACCAAAAGTCAAATATAAAAACCCAAATAATCATAACAATAATGAGTTAATGTTAGCCTTTTTCTCAGTACTCGTAGTATTTATAACAAATACTCGCAATCAATAAATTTATTTAGTGTTTGTTTTGGGACAGGGAGTGAAAGGGAATGGGAGAGAGAGGGATGTAGAAAGTGTTAGTCGAGTGGAGTGGAGAGAAACGGTTGGCTTTTGGCCTAATTTTTGCCATATGTTTAGTCAGTCATTCAAACAAATTGTCAAATAAAGTGTATAAAAGAGGAAAACTAACGACAAAATAACATATTATACACAACAGAGAGAGAGAGAGAGAGAGAGAGAGAGAGAGAGAGAAAGAGAGAGAGAGAGAGAGTTTTAGGTTTCGCCTATTGCTATGAGAGTTGAGATGAGACTAAGTTTTCTCTAACGCCTCGCAAATGTTATCTATAAATAGATCTATGAGTTTAGAAACAGCAAAACGAAAGCCTTATATAACACTCAAATTAAACTGCATTTCTCGCTGTATGCGCGCAAAAACACGGTTACAATCAATGCAATCCTCTTTTGATCAAATATGACAACGACTGAGAAGCAAAAGATCCAATAAAGTGGAGAAAATGAAATTTATTGATGAGTTTCGAGAATTGGCTTCAATATCAATACACAAACACCAGACACTGAGTGAGACCGACGTATCCATACAGGGCTAAAACACACAGCACTTATAGCCCACAATCCACCTGAACATCTCGTATATACATCTCAATCAATCGCCGTATTAAAGGTTATATTCATATAAATAATGGATTGCAAACAAAATGCAAATTGAATGCAATGTTGTAATGCATTGGCGAGAGTTCTCCTATGCATTCGCACCCCTTAATCAGACTTCACTGCATTAATGCTAATCATATTCAATACAAATACGCTGCAAAAATTCAAACACTTTAATACGAGTTTTGAATTTTTCATAATTTATTTCGTGACCCAAAAAACCAAAAAGTCTAAGCAAAAAAAATATATATTCAAAAATATTCTTTAATCAAAATTTTACCAAATTCCTAGCGTATATTATTATTTACAACCATATACTGTATACCGTATACTACTATATGCACACAACTGTATACATCTCAATGTTATGGTTAAGTCATAAAGTTTTACATATAAATCACTGGCCCTCTCAGACGCAAAAATTTATATTTATTTCACTTTAAAACTTCACACAAAAATCCATTGATAGGTCTCTGATATGGCAGAAGTTAAGTCTCTTAACAAATATAAATAAACATCACATCAAAAGTTGAAGTCTAGGGAAAAAATATTACACTTTACGCTTGAGGACAGTAAGGGAACGGTATGTTCGGGGAGAATATTGGGTAAAAACTTTGCATGTGTTTAAGAGACCAGTTTTGGGTATATACAGTATATATGAAAACCAAAAGTCAAATATAAAAACCCAAATAATCATAACAATAATGAGTTAATGTTAGCCTTTTTCTCAGTACTCGTAGTATTTATAACAAATACTCGCAATCAATAAATTTATTTAGTGTTTGTTTTGGGACAGGGAGTGAAAGGGAATGGGAGAGAGAGGGATGTAGAAAGTGTTAGTCGAGTGGAGTGGAGAGAAACGGTTGGCTTTTGGCCTAATTTTTGCCATATGTTTAGTCAGTCATTCAAACAAATTGTCAAATAAAGTGTATAAAAGAGGAAAACTAACGACAAAATAACATATTATACACAACAGAGAGAGAGAGAGAGAGAGAGAGAGAGAGAGAGAGAGGCGATTGCACGCAAATGTATGCCAAACTGTGTGACAAAATAATAAAAAATTAGCCAAATATTAGACGCACACCAGCTATACAGTAGAGCACTGGTAGGGCATACGTATGGAAACATTCATTTGTCTTATCCGTATGACAAGATGGCAACGAGGGGGCGGTCACGGGGGTCAGCGGTCGCATCAAAATTATTTTGCGAAACGATGGATACAATTGATAAACGAATCAAATGGATAAAAGAGTGACTCGAGAGAGAGAGAGAGAGAGAAAGAGAGAGAGAGAGAGAGAGCTGTGATGTGTGCCGTTATAATGGTGCGCGTCGTTCGCAATAAAATTAATGAATAGTTGGAGTGAAATACCAGTGCATCTCACTCTAGCACCGGGAGAGTGTATGGGGGAGAGTATGTGCGCGTAGGGATAGGCAGCACTTTTTGCATCCATAGTTTGATTCAAATAGTATTTGAAAAGAAGTTATCACTCAAAGTCAAAATGAGAGATGAATTTATTGGACGAGTAATCGCAGCAATACTTGTGTGCATTGAATATTCAAAACAGTTGTGAACATTGGGTCGGGAGAGACAGTAGAGAGCAGTCGAGAATTCATATAAATATATTCCTCCAATTCCTTATTCTCTCTCTCTCTCTCTCTCTCTCTCTCTCTCTCTCTCGTATTCATTCAGAATATATGAATATCTCTATAACTCTATATTCACGTCAATTTCATGCGCTCTTTAATCATAAGAATAATGGTTTTTAAGTGAAAATTCTTTATTCTGTGAATCAGTGGCTAAACAATAATGAGAGACAGAATAAGTCGTGAATCGGGTTATTATGGGATTGTGTGCTACAACACACAGACAGAGTGACTCGTAATGGAAAGGGAGACACAGAGCTGAGTATAAAAAAGTGCATTTATATGATTGTATTCGCCCATAGAGTCACTGCACTGGCATTCAATGCTTTTTGGCTTTTATTTTGGGTAACATTTTCTGCCAAACAAAACAGGAATACATTGATAGAAACGAATACATTGAATGTGTTTTTCTGGTATAAGAATTACAAAAATAAAATAAAATTCAAAGAAAGATAGAAAGAAAGAGAGGGGAAGAGAGTCGAGGTAATGGTGCGGAGCGTAGAGGGGGAGAGAGAGAGAGAGAGTAGGAGAGAGAGCTGAGGGAGAGAGAAATGACTTAGAAATGAGTCTTTTTAAAGCCAAGTGTTGGCTATAATGTTGTTGTGATGCCAACACCACTTTTCTCTCTATATATCTTATGCCTGCAATTGTATCGCACAGATAGCGGAGTGCATTGGAGAAGATGTCGTATACCCTCTCCCTATCCATCCCTCTCTCCCAATGTCTCATCCAAAGCGACAAAATTTATTTTGAATGAATGGCTAGAATTCCAGAAATTATTGCTATTATATATACCACACAAACACTGGTATGGGATGTGAGGGAGAGAGTGAGTGAGAGACGGAAGAAATGGCAAACACTTTAAATTGATTTTCTCTTTTTTGTCGCTTTGAATAAAATTAATATATTTTTTACGATAAAGAGAAACGTCGTTATAATCAACACAAAACGGCTAATAAATAAAATGACTATCATTTAGATCACTATAACAATTGAATGTCACTTATGCTGTCTCTCTCTCTCTCTCTCTCTCTCTCAGAGTCAGTCAGTCACTCACTCACTAATGTTGTGATCATTAATAACACAAAATGTTTAAAAAATAATATATTATTTATTTTGTCCAACAATTCAATGCAACATAGCGTTTGGACACAATGTAGAGCCCAATGCATACAAATAAAGTACAGAAATATAATACTGAATCAAAACTCATTGGCGTTTGCATTGAAAATGAGTAAAAAAGTGGAAATTTAAATCAGTGGCTGAAAAATGTACACCAATTTGATAGGAAAAATGGGAGAAAAAGTGCAGAAATTTGAAACCATAAATATAACCCAATATAAGGGCTTTAGGTTTAAATGATAGTATCAGTTGTGGAGAGTCAATGAGAGCACCGTTATATTGTATACACTATTTCTTAAGCCATCTCTCTCTCTCTCTCTCTCTCTCTCTCTCTCTCTGTTATTCATATGATTCATATGAGTTTCAAAGGCATCATAACTTTCCAAACGCTTTGTGTTTCGCATATATATATGAAAGAAGAGATCCAAAACTCAAAACTTGGGAAATAAAGGTTAGAATAAAGAGGGGAATGGCAGCCAAAGTGTGTGTATGTGTGTGTGAGACCCGGCGCACAATTTATATACAGTTAGATAATATGAATATATTTTAAATTCATTGTATGGGATATTATAAAAGCCGAGTACAGTATTAGATGCAGGGCTGGCATCACTACACCAGCAGCTACTGGTGTGAGACAACTGAGCGTCTGGTGTCTCATATGAATTCGTACGCCAATGAAGGGATGCAGTGATGAACTGATACACACTTTTTTGGGATACGAAATGAAAATGAAATTGAGTTTCGGAGTCGTGTTGTAGAGACTGAGCCGCGAATTGGAGATGAGATGAGAAGCGCAGCTGTTTTTCATGAGGTGACCGACGAATCTTAATCTCATCTCTTCCAACACCATATGTGTGTGAATATCGAGAACTTTGTACATGAGAGAGAGAGAGAGAGAGAGAGAGAGACTTCACTCACTCTCACACTACCATTCAATACATTACATAATTCGCTGTATTTTTCTTGTTTAACATTTTGTGTCGAAAATATATATTGAAACAAAATATCAAATACTAAACGCAACACTTTTGGGCGACGCGTGAGATATTAAAAATCACTTTTGAAATATTGAAATTAAAATTTAAAATACTCTGTGAAAGCGGATATCAAAAACTTTTAATTTGTTATGAATTTTTAAATAATTATGGCATAAATTATATTGGCGTTTACCCAGTGAAAAGTAAGCCATAATAGTACTGCGAGTGTCATTCAATGGCTATGTTTGTCATATACTAGTATAAAGTTGGTGCAGAAATTTAAAACTCATATATAATAAGTCCAACGCTTATGGTGTGTATAAACAACGGTATAAAACGCATAGATTTTCTAATCCAATGGATTTCTTTCTGCACACAATCTCTTTCACTATCTCTAAGATATTATATGAATATCGCTATCAGAGAGTCAGCTCTCACTACACTTTCTCTCTCTCTCTCTCGCTATCTATCTGTCCGCCACTTCCCTCCCCCGCACTCTCTCTGCTCGCTCTCCTCTTCGATATCTCTCTCTATCCATAGGCACTGGCATTATATTGAGTCATATTTATGTATGCAGTAGTAGTATATGTCTACTTGTATTTCACACAATTAATATTGATCGCCATATATGATGGGGATGCGAGAGAGTGAGTGAGTGAGTGAGAGAGAGAGAGAGAGCACATACCATAATATTATTATTATTTGAGACACTGCTCACTACTAATACAAAAGAGTGTAAGCCTTATATATGTAATGCACTTTTCGCACAGTAGTCACACCGGAGAAGCAAAAGAGAAAAAAAAATTCTCAACGATTATAATATTCACCGAAAAAAAATTGAGTGAAAGGAAAAAGTTTTGATGAAAAAATATTTTTAAAACACAAAAATAAGGCAAATTTTTTTCCACGAGTGAACGAGAAAGGGAATTATGAATTTATTATTAGCCTAACTGTGCGATAGTTATGTGTGTGTATGTCGTGTCTTATATGCCGGTGACGACGACAATGACTATCAAACACACGGTGAGAGGGAAGGGAGGAGATGTGAGACACATATAGAATATGAGAGAAAATTAGACAAAGAATATTATATTAAATATGAAATACAGGCTAAGAATTTGTGCAAATGTTGAGAGACTTTTGACTGGAATTTCTGCAGCGAAAACATAAGCACTTTGAGAGTTGTGCTCAAGAAATGCATAATAAAAATATATGCAATAGTAATGCAAATTATAGACCACAACGACAGTGTAAAGGCATTGGATATGTGTGTTATTATGTGTTACATACGCTTTGGTCACACAATACCAGTGAGTGAATGGATAGACAATAGCTGTTAGTTAGTCATCATTTCGTGCTTTGGTTTTGCAAATAATAATAATTACTAAAACTTAAAGACAATACTAGTTATTAGAGATCGCATTACAAACGCATGTATGGATTGAAACGCACAATGGGTTTATGTATTCAAGAGTAAGAGTTAACTATAATGAGAGGAATAAGCGGAGAGAGAGAGAGAGAGAGAGAGAGAGAGAGCACATACCACTATTAAGAGCGAGCGGAGAGAGTGCGGGGGAGGGAAGTGGCGGACAGATAGATAGCGAGAGAGAGAGAGAGAGAGAGAGAGAGAGCATAATTCGTTTACTTTTGAAGCATTTTAAGCCTTATATAATAGGGTTAGTGAGGGGTTTGCGAGGAGTGTTTGTCTCTTATTTGTGTGACTTTTGTCTCTCTCACTCACACTCACTATATACTCGCATTTCGTGCCATTCATTGGTTTTTATTGTTCAATAGTGTTGTCACTTGTCTTATGTCTAAGTCTGTCATTAGTCTATGCGATGCCAAAGAGTTTCCGTTTTTCGTGGCGAACACTGAGCGCTAATAATAATAATGGCATCTCTTATGCATGGATGAGCTACTGGTGACGATAGCGATAGCACGGGTAGTATATGATAGTTTACAATACGATAACATCGCTAATACACAGATGGATATCCGATAGAGAAAACGGAGTATAAAACTAAAGACAAACTAATAACTGATGGCTTTTCATATAAATTATAATAGAGTTGACATCAGAGCTGATATGAAAACTCACGACTACTAGAGCCTCGACACTGATATCGATAATAATAGTGGTGAACAGTAATGTAATTCTTATTAAAGTGCTCTACCCGTACCATACCGGTGCCATTGATCCGAACCATACGCCAACCAATGCCTAATCATATATTAGATTTTCATATTTATATAACACATACAGTGTATCCACTCCGAGGATACAACCCGTTTTGCCCACACATTCATCCATAATATTAATGCATTATTTTCGATAATAACCAGAATTTGAGATAAACCCTAAACTAAAACACATTCAAATAGCAAGACATACAGTCCATGAGTTTAAACAATAAAGTAGACAAAAATCTTATAATTAGACAAAAATAATAATTAATATTTGAGTTTAAAAATAGGCTCAATAGGAGAGAGAGAGAGAGAGAGAGAGAGATGTCATTAAAACTATAATTTGATTAGAGTTGGCGTTCAGTGTGTTTGGCTAACATATAACATAACGCATCGATTGATTGCATACACTATTTGTATTACAAACGCTATAATGAACTCCAAAACTAATATCAAAAGTTATAACATTATTATTATTATGACTTCTAAATACACTTTTCTATCAGTAATTCTGGTATAAATACAGTGTATATGTATTCCGGTGTTTCGTTAATGAAATTCTGCAACAGTTCCCGAATATACTCTATTATTATATTCATAATAATATAATAATATTTTTCTGATGTGTTTATCAGTTAATCTGTTCACAAAACTAATGAAATAATTGCATCAAATTGTCAATAATTTGATTGATATTTGTTTGAAATGCCATTAAATTATACAATATCGGTGTCTATGCGAAACAAATGATACGCTTAAAAAGCATATGTCTATAAACACATTAATTATACAATGTTTTTCAATTTAAAACAATTCCTAATTAATTTTCAGTTACAAAACACACACAAGAATTGTTTGCACCAAAAACAGCATTACATTTGACTTTTGGTAACCAAATGTTTTCTCAGCGAAAAAACCTTTAATGCAATAAATCTATTGAACAAAAAGTTTTTACAGAAATCAAATGTAAATAATATTGAAGCGAATGGAGGGTTAAGTGAATGAAAATAAAAGACTGATATTTTCGAGAGATAATGGGCTTAAATCACACAAAACAATGGCCTATGGTTTGCGAGCTACCACTCCACTGGGCTATGGCTATGGGCTGTGAAGAGAGAGAGACTTCACTGAAATCAATGAATGGCCAGAAATCCGGGAAATTTCATTAGCGCTGAGATTCAGGTGAAGATTAACTATTGATGACTGAATCCAAATAAAGCGTAAAACGAAAAAGTTGTCGCTTTAAGGGATTCTAGTCATTAAGAATTGAATAGAGAATTCTGGACTCAAACAAAAAGCCAACCAAACATTGGGAGAGAGACTGAAGTGAGAGAGCAATACCTTAGAGTGCTCTCTGCTCTCTCTCTCTCTCTCTCTCTCTCCAGTATAGCACCGAGTCTTTGGTCATTAGCGAAGGAAAATAATTAGCAAGGACTGCAAATAGTAGTGGCAGTGGATGTACAGTAAATGCTGAGTACAGCACTGGTAGTAGCAGTAGCTGTGGTGGTGGTGGTAGTGCTCTCACAGAAGTGTCATTAAGCTTTGCTCAGCTCAGCGTCCAATCCATGTCAGGCATTGCCATTGCATCCCATTTCCACTACAATACTGTTGTGTCCTCTAACTCTGGTAAGTGATTACAAACTCCAGTCTCTCTCTCTCTCTCTCTCTCTCTCTCTCTCTCAGAGTTAAAGTAAACTCAAAACTAAAGTAACTTTTGTGCAGCTCTTGTGTTGTGCTATTAATGTTTCACAAACACAAAACATACTACTAGTGAGAAAGACTGGCAAACACTGCGAGAGAGAGAGAGAGAGAAGCAGAAACCAAACAAACACTTTGGAAAGTAAGACAATAAGAGAGAGAATATAAGAGTTGACACAAAACTACAGTAAAGCTGAAACAGTTGGAGACCCCATAGACTCATCACAAATATATCGCACAATGGGTTATAAGTCTGTTGTGTTTGGACTCAAAAATCTTTTTTAATGGTATTTGAAAAGAAACGAAAAACACACACAAAACCGTTGGCGCATAAAAGCGATGGCAATATTAGTGGCATTCATGGCTCAGTTTAAGACAGTTGGCCGCAGTCGGGGACCGAAACCGTAATATTTTCCATCATATATGCTGTACTATAAGCCAAAAAGGAAAGCATAACACTTGCAAAATGATGATGAGTTTAGGGGCATTGGATGCTATGCTGTGGTGTGTGTGTGAGTGAGTGAGAGAGAGAGAGAGAGAGAGAGAGAGAGAGAGCCACCAAACCTATGGTCTGTGCAAATGATACACTCATTGGTAATGATATCAGTGCTAAACAATAAAGCCCTTCATAGCCATCGCCATCAATGGGGGGCCCAAACGAGTCAACCAGTTATGCAATCGTCGGATCGGATCATAAAAAGCGGAGACAAAAGCCCTAAAGAATTGCTTACTGTTTATCGCATCGCAACTAAAACTATAGTTTTCTCTCTCTTAATGTAATGATTGTATGGAAAGGCTATGAGAACATCAGAAATCAATAAAACAGATAAATGAGAGACAAAAAGATAATGTATTTGAGAAGTAATGGATTAATCAAATGATTGCACGACTCTGTGCTCTCGCAGAATCCGATTCCGTATTGAATTCCGATAATTATTCAGTCATTAGTGTGGACTCCGAAAGACTCGCACAGAAAATCCTTTTTAATTAAAAATATTTTTCCAAACATTACATTATAAAAAACAATGAAAATTATTTCTCAACACAAATATTGCCGGAATTTATCGCGAATTATAAGTTTTAAATAACAGTATTATATCGATGGCTGAGAGGACTTAGTTTTCGAGGAGATGTGCGTAAAAAAATCAATTAAAACACAAGTGGAGGATAGGCTATGATTCATGGCATTCATACAGCCATAGCATACCATAAGCATAACAGTGGGCTCTATTCGCGACACTAATGCTTGCATTAAAAATTTTATGCATAATTATTGTTATTTTTTGGAAAAATTTCATTATACCGATCGCTAATCCATATTCACTACACTAACAAAAGTATGTAATTAAGGCTCTATTCTGTTAAGTCTTTAGATTATAATAATCATATGAGAGAGAGAGAGAGAGAGAGAGAGAGCACTGGAGAGACTAAATAAATGAGAAAAGTGCAGAGTTTGGACTCAAACATAAACATGAAATGAATGAAAACGAAATGCAGTTCCAGATTAAGGGCTGGCAATGGATGGGGCATTGAATTGATGAGAGACAGACATTATTATTGCTAGTCGTCCATAAAAGCAAGATTATGTGAGAAACCCCTTTCCCTCAATGCCTTATTTTCATCTCATATTATATAACTGTTAGATAGCGTAGAGTGGAGTGCAAGTGGAAAGCCATGAAACAGCACCGGAGAGAGTATATGGTTGGTGTGTATAGCGCTCTGGAATTCAGAGTCCATTGCAATTAAGAGAGCGAGAGGAAAGGGATGCAGAGGGAGACAAACTGCATCCCTATTGATCGCTATGGCAACAGACGTACTAAGTCTTAACCAATATTACCAACTTATATATCTATCTCTCGTACCAAAAGTGCATCTCTCAAAACTAAATGCCTGTAAATTAGGTTTGCAATGCATGTTCTCTCTCTCTCTCTCTCTCTCTCTCTCTCTCTCAGCCAGCCCTTAATCTGGAACTGCATTTCGTTTTCATTCATTTCATGTTTATGTTTGAGTCCAAACTCTGCACTTTTCTCATTTATTTAGTCTCTCCAGTGCTCTCTCTCTCTCTCTCTCTCTCTCTCTCACTGCACTGTCCACACAATACACTGTTTTATAGTTGTTATCCATTATTACATTCTCGTCATTCACCTTAATGTACGACAATTTGCACATAAATATTGTGCATAACTTTTGCCGTCGTCTCTGTCCTCGCATTCAGTCTCTCAGACAAACAAAACACATGAGAAACAGAGAGTGAGTGCAAAAAAAGCACTCATTTTCGCCGGCAATGAGATAGCAGTCAATTGTCATCGCGTTTTTGTGCCCATTATTTATTGGATTAGTTTTTGTTGTCAAAATCATTTCTATTTTATTTGATTGCCATGTTTTCGTCCAAATTAGCGCATCGTTTCGTTTTTATTAATGTTTTAATCATTTGTTTTCATACTTTTCGTATTACTTATACCATCATTACTAACAATGAGTTCAGTCACTGTATATTAAATTGTCAAACATTTTAAAACTAAATAAATTTGAGTTATTTTATCGACGAAATTAAGTAAACTTTAAAAATTCATAACTTTTTTCCATACACTCACTCGTGTGTAGCAAACAAATAAGAGTTTTGCATAAATATATCGAAACCAATCGATACCAAGAGATATAACCATCAGATTGTGGGCAACAATAAACTGATTGCTTACCTAAAAATGAGATAAAAATACAAAAATTAAGTCAATGTAATTCATAACATGTAAAAATCGTAATTCACTTAAACAATAAGTGTCACAAAAAATTCATTTAGAAATATAAATATTGATATACATGTGTGTTTGGAGTGTTAAATGTCGTATAAGAGAGCAAACATCGAGAGGAATGGCATCTAATATACCAAGAATTGTGTGTAAAACTCGAGTGCCTTAAGGACAACCATTTCCGCATTACTCGCACCCGAGTCACAGCCAAATGTAACCAATTTTGCACATCCTTTACATCCCGTGCCATAAATACTTTCATCGCCAGCACTCATAAGCACTCACGGGATGTGAATTCAGTAATTATATTACATACATCTCATCGTCAATGATAGTAAAGTGTTTGAATAGTTTGACTCAAATATGTATATAAATAAAGTTCAGGGAAACAGAAATATTATATTAATAATAAGACTGTTAGACAACTGTGTGTTTGTGGTGCGGACACGGAGTTTGGAAAAATGTATTCAAAACCCAAACCAAAACAATACATATTTTTGTTTGCCATCAAAATATATGGAAATTAGTTTTTCCACAAAATGAATATCAAAGGCATAGAAATGTATATCAAAGTCAACACAAAACTAATGCCTTAGTAGTGGAAGCGCTGGAATACGACAGATATTCAGTAATATATAAATATATAAAAATATATATATTTATGCATTGAATTGAATGTGCATTTTATTCAACATTTATATCACACATACAGTTATGGCTTATATATTGAATGTACGGTTGAATAACATTAGCGTAAAGAGTAGTGAAGAGAGAGTAAGAGAGAGCATAGGAGAGAGAATAGAGTGAAATCTATGGCTCTATTATGCCATAAGAACATAACATTTAGGTTTCAATTCTATGTGTAAATGTATGGCTAAGGGTTTGCATGTATGGGCGCACCACTCGTATGCAAATATGTTATGTAAATACAATTTTCCACAATAAAGGGTAGAGAGAAAAGGGAAAGGCTTTTCAGTTTAACGTCTAACTGAACGCCACGAGAATAGCCAGACTACAAACCAACCACTACGACCAGTGCTGGTCATGTAGTTTGTGGCCAATTTCTCATCCGACACTCAATGGCACAGAATTTCACTACAATTTGTGACTTAATTTCGTCAGTCAATTGCAATCAACACTAACAGTAATATTTGGCTCTTCGCGAGAATTCTTGAGCACAAAAATGCTAATCAAATGGTAAGTATGGGCTGAAAAATGTGATAAAACACTGGAAATGACTGATTGAATGCAAACATCAATTCCATGACAACAACACAACGACTCCTATTCAAAATATATATATTTATGCATTGAATTGAATGTGCATTTTATTCAACATTTATATCACACATACAGTTATGGCTTATATATTGAATGTACGGTTGAATAACATTAGCGTAAAGAGTAGTGAAGAGAGAGAGCATAGGAGAGAGAATAGAGTGAAATCTATGGCTCTATTATGCCATAAGAACATAACATTTAGGTTTAAATTCTATGTGTAAATGTATGGCTAAGGGTTTGCATGTATGGGCGCACCACTCGTATGCAAATATGTTATGTAAATACAGTTTTCCACAATAAAGGGTAGAGAGAAAAGGGAAAGGCTTTTCAGTTTAACGTCTAACTGAACGCCACGAAAATAGCCAGACGTGTGCCCCAAACCAACCACTACTACCAGTGCTGGTCATGTAGTTTGTGGCCATTTCTCATCCGGCATTCAATGGCACAGAATTTCACTACAATTTGTGACTTAATTTCGTCAGTCAATTGCAATCAACACTAATAGTAATATTTGGCTCATTCGCCTCTTAAGAACTCGTGTTTTTACGATTAGTTTACCATTCATACCCGACTTTTTACACTATTTTGTGACCTTTACTGACTAACTTACGTTTGTAGTTAAGGTACTGTTGTTGTGTTGCTGAGGATAAGTTGCCATTTGTTTATAATTATATGTAAATAAAAGGGATAATCATTTATTTTTCGCCAACGACTCCAATGCCTAACACACTATCAGATGAGAGACAAAAATATGCATTCATTGCTCACTTTTTTTTGTGTATATTTTTTGTGTAGGGAAAATTATCTCAAAGCTAATTTTATAAGCGTGTTTTTCTGGTGAAATATCTGCTATAATACCGAATTATACTCTCTACTTATGTACATTACTGTCGAATCTCGTGTCCTCTATATGTGTAATGAATTCATAAATCGATTTATTGCTCAATAATTTCCTTTGAATATAAGAAAATAAAATTCATTATAAAGAGATTATGACTTTTTTCACTCACTCTCACCCTCTCATCCCTGCCTTTCCTCCCCAGACATCGATGACTACATAAAAAAGATTATCTGTTTATCTCTTAATAATACACTAAATATTGCCGTAGTTTTGGCAACACATCGTCAGATGAGAGGGGAAAGGGAGACACAAAAAAAACTCGTCTAATTTAATGAACAAAGAGATTGAGGCAAACCTTAAAATACTGTATATATTGCCCAAAAAAATTATCACTACTTATCGGTAGAAATATTTAATTTCATTATACCTTATATTCAATTTACCAAAACATTTGGGCAAAAAATTCTGAATACTATTTGCTTTCTATTCACTAACTAATAAAAAAGTGACAAAATATGTGTTAATTCATCTCAATTCGTCTCCCATTTCTCGCAACTATTTCTCGTCATCATTTTTTTCACTCTTTTTTGACTAAACTAAACTTATATACTAAGCAATATAATTGTGGAAAAGGCTGTGTTGTTTGTTTTTGCAATACGTTTCTCCTTATCGAAAGGTTTACAGACCGCTCTCTATTTTACGAGTCAAGACTTGTTGTGTTTGTGATGAATATGAATGGAGTTATTTTGTCATCTCTTTTTAAAACAGATATTATCTGTAACTGAGTCTCAATTTTTTATTTTCATTTATATATATCTTTCGCTTTCCTTTTTTCCTAACCATTCATTTGATTGTCAAACAGTCAGTGTCTGTGATATCATACCTAACACGAGGGGAACAGTTGTTGATGAGTGAGAGAGAGGGTGAGAGAGTATGAGAGAGAGGGTGAGAGAGACAGTGACAGACAGTGAAGAATAAGAGATCAGTCGAGAGACACAAACGCAACAAATTCATTGACAGCGCTGTCAGTCAAGACGTCGGGACTCGCGTCGGATACCAGTGCCGACTGACACACCCATCGAGAGAAGCGAAAGTGCGATATAACAGCCGGTAATTAATCAATGAAACGATACAATTAGTTAAGAGATGGAGGAGTGAGAGACGACAGGAGTGTATGGGTTTATTTGACGACTCAATTTTGTCACCATTTGCTCCGACAGTTTCACTGCCAGTCGGCGGCAGTTTGAATGACAGCCCAGTGTTTAAAAGTGTCAGACAATAGGCAATCGACGGCTTATTTTCGCGGGTCTCGTCGCTATTAGTCGGCTATTGTTTTAATGCAAAAGTCGTAATAAAAACCATTACAATAAACACTCAAATCGTTAGCAGTGATGGGGTATTAAAACGACAATAGGTTTTGGCCGTCATTTAAATAGTACTCACACTTCGCTAACACTACGGTTTACGACACCATTTATATCGCACTTATTTTTTCGGCTCTTTATTACGATTTCTATCTTAATATTACTGTAATTATTATCATTGCTATTGTCTATAATTAGCAATCAATTGTGCGCTTTCGGGTGACTTTCTTATTACAAAACAGTCACACAATAGATAAGGAAATTAGAAATCAATTGGAAAATAATTTTTTCGAAGAAAATGGAAAAAATTAATTTCCACCCAAAGTGTGAATAAAATGAATTTTAAGTGCAATTATAGCGCAGAAAATAGTAGTGTTGAGAATATATTCATAACTTAAAATTGCAGACATAATGACATTTCACATATTGGTGTCGCACACTATAAGGAAAGGGATGATTATATGTGCTCTCATGCATAGGGAAAACTGGAGAGAGAGAGAGAGAGAGAGAGAGAGAGAGAGAGAGACTGTGTGTTAAATAACTGCTTATATTATATGAAAAAATTGCTAACAATTTACTCATATTTGTTACGAAGCAATGAATAAAGTGAAGAAAATGCATACATAGTTAGCAGTGATGGGGTATTAAAACGACAATAGGTTTTGGCCGTCATTTAAATAGTACTCACACTTCGCTAACACTACGGTTTACGACACCATTTATATCGCACTTATTTTTTCGGCTCTTTATTACAATTTCTATCTTAATATTACTGTAATTATTATCATTGCTATTGTCTATAATTAGCAATCAATTGTGCGCTTTCGGGTGACTTTCTTATTACAAAAGTCACACAATAGATAAGGAAATTAGAAATCAATTGGAAAATAATTTTTTTGAAGAAAATGGAAAAAATTAATTTCCACTCAAAGTGTGAATAAAATGAATTTTAAGTACAATTATAGCGCAGAAAATAGTTGTGTCGAGAATATATTCATAACTTAAAATTGCAGACATAATGACATTTCACATATTGGTGTCGCACACTATAAGGAAAGGGATGATTATATGTGCTCTCATGCATAGCTCTCTCTCTCTCTCTCTCTCTCTCTCTGACACACAATTTATTGACGAATATAATATACTTTTTTAACGATTGTTAAATGAGTATAAACAATGCTTCGTTACTTATTTCACTTCTTTTACGTATGTATTATACATTTTTATGCCTTAATTCCTTTTCATACCATAAGAAATGTGTACAAAAAACTTATTATGGCTTTGCTATACATTTTAAGACTCTTTTGTGTTTTTACGCTAATATTCGCCTATGAATTGAGTCTCACTTTCTTTTCTCTTTCTATTTCTTTCTCTCCCACTCTCTCACTCACTCTCCATCCCTTTCCCCCACTAATGGCTTATTGATCACTTGTATGCAACTGTTTATGAGATGCAAAATACAATATATTAATATACAGTGGAGGGGTATATAAGCGAGAAAAAAGTGTACAAAAACATCGATAAAAACGCTATAATAATAATGTGTTGATTAAATTTTTTATAACTGATTGCTAACACATAAAAAAGCATATACTGAACGACATATTGAATGGATTGGGAGCGAGAAAGGGGAGTAAATTGCATATAAAATGCTTAATATTTGCAAATGAGTTACAAATTTTTCTCCAAGCCTTCAATACACATATAAATCTATTTTTAAAAACTTCTATTCTTTTTGCTATTGACTTGTAATACGAAAATAATTGTCTCAACAAAAATCAAAACGTAAACTCTTTAACGAGTCGTTTAAATTTTATCGTTCATTACAAACACAGCGAAACTAAATGAGTAAATAAAAGGAGTAAATAAGAAAAATTAAGGCAAAAATTAACGTCTATTTATAAATATTAAAACTCAATTCCGGTGCAACAACTCGTGAGTTTCGTGAATGACTTTCATTATATTCAGTGGAGAGATACGTCTGTGTAATAAATATCCGGAGAAAGAGATGTTGAAAACGAGTGGCAAATATATCTCCGGCAATATCTTCTCGCAAAATCTGTGACCAAATGTCTGTTCATTTTAATTTCACACTTATTTTAAAAAGTACTGAAAAATCGCAGTCAATGAGAGAGTGAGTGAAGACAGAGACCAGGAGAGCGAGAGAGAGAGAGAGAGAGAGAGAGGGAGAGAGAGGGAGAGAGAACTTGCAAATCAATCAATCAGTGCACTGGTGATCAATGGAGGGCTCAGTAATAAATAAATGAACCACAAAAGTGAAGTCCATCACCGAAATTGAGGAAAAGGATCGCACAGATAGATAGACAACACATCGTGAATGAGTGAGAGATAGCAAGAGAGAGAGAGAGAGGGGGGGGGCAAGAGTGATAACAAGACATACCATTCCCCTGAACAACACACTCACTATTCATAGGAAAAGAGTGCATAGGAATGGAGGCAAAAAACAAGACACCAATGGATGGTGTGTTTTGGCCGCACGTCTGCACAACACACGAGCGCTTGGATTGCATTTTCGGCTATTAATCAAATGCGAAGAGACGGACAGACAGCAGATCTTTGTTGGATAGAGTGGGAGATGGCATGCGATGGGCTATTGGAGTGCTGTTTAAGACAAACACAAGTTTGGGCCCAAAAATGCCAGAGAATATAGCAGTGAGAGAGCCATAAGAACCGGTCGATTGTAGACCTCTTCTAATCATTTGATAGTAAAAACAAGACATTCGTTGCCAAACATTCTTCTCCTTTAGAGAGACACCAAATTCTCTCTCTCTCTCTCTCTCTCTCCCCCCTCATGTAATAAATGATGGCAAAAAATATCCAAAAAATTCAATTTGTGTTTACATTACATAATAGTATAAGACATTAAATAGGAAAACATTAATAATAGGATTGTTTAAAAACACACAACGAATACAATGATATGAATAGTAAAAAGCAAAGTAAGAGACAATGAATTAATTCAATTGAATTCTGTGCTTCAAAACTATGACCAATAGGTTTAATAAATGGTTTTCAATAAGTCTTTAGCAGCGAAACGGATTGTGAATGAGAGACACATCTGGAGAATAGTGTCGTAAAACTATTATATACAGCGTGTGTAACATTAACCTAAAGCCCACACATCCCTTTCCCTCATATTCTCTCTCTCTCTCTCTCTCTCTCTCTCTCTCTCTCCCTCTCTCGCAAACATCAGCCCCAAAGATGGACGAGTATTGTGTCAATGGATGACAGCGAGTATCTCCTCAAGAGGTTTGCTTGTGATAAATTGTGTACAGCTATTGATATAGTAATGTGTTATCATTTTTTCGATACAACAACACAACCATAATATATATGAGAATATTTTGCGCCTAAAACTGTCAAAACTGTATTAACTTAATATAAATACCGAATCGTTTAAGCGTTTTATATGTCATACGAGAAACAGACAGACAGACAGCCAGTGCTGGAGAGGGAGAGAGAGAGAGAGAGAGAGAGAGACGAGAAAATTTAATCTACAAAATAACGATAACATCTGTATTATCAATCATTTTCGCGTTCCGTATATCTAATTGTTTTTTGATTATTTTATTTCATAAAAATAATGTTTAAGTTTTCACATAATTTTTAAAAGTGCTTCTCATATATAGCTCATCCACTTTCACTCTCACGAGTGGAACGGTATGCGCGCCAGAGGTCGCTGTACTGAAGAAGTCGATGATCGAGAGGAAGAGGAGAAAAGTAAGACTTTTTCGTATCGATAAGAGACAGACAGAGAGAAAGTTGAAGAAAGTAGTTATAAGTCGAGAGAGAGAGAGAGAGAGAGAGAGAGAGAGTCTACACACAGAATATTCTGTAATATTTATCTGCAATGAGATTATTCTTGCGATCATTTAAGTTATTATCCGAAAAGCTATAATAGAGTGAACACAACAGTGAAGTGAAAGCACCGCCACTGCAGTAGTGGTGCTGCTGTTCCTCAGCCATAGCCAGCGAATGGCAAACTACCAGAGCTTTACTTATGGCTCATTAAAGGGAAGTAGTGGTCTCTGACGTTTTCTTTTCCGCTTGACTTTCAGCTACACTCCGTGTCTGGTATGATATGGCTGTTTGCTGTGAAGGTAAGTAGAGAATACTGAGGGACACGTGATACCATACCATTGGTATGGTATGGTAGGGCAGGGCAGGCCATGTATGTGTGCGCCAAACAATCTCACAGAAGTGGCCAAAAATATTTCAATACTTTTATGAAAACACATTCGCATTGAACGCGAGAACCAATTCTTGGCCTCAAATCAAACGGTTTTACCCTTCATCACCAGAGACTGCAAAAGAAAAGGCGAACTGAAAGTCGATGTGAGGCACAGACCATACTATACCGACAAACGACACTTCCATTCATCTCTTATGACTCCCTGTGCACTATGGTATGGTAGGGCAGGCCATGTATGTGTGCGCCAAACAATCTCACAGAAGTGGCCAAAAATATTTCAATACTTTTATGAAAACACATTCGCATTGAACGCGAGAACCAATTCTTGGCCTCAAATCAAACGGTTTT
>CAJPVJ010000041.1:0-51817 GCA_905397405.1 Oppiella nova
CACAATCACTACAAACACTACTAAAACTTAATGGCTTTTCTCGACTCGTAGTAATAACTTATTATTATATTATACATAATATTATTATATTTTATTTCGTATATCGTTATAATAAAGTAGATATATATTGAAAATGAATGTTCACAACAAAATTGATTCACATTTCACTCATTTATTTGCATTTTTTCAGTTTTCACGGTCGAAGACATAGGAAAACAATCCCTTAATCTAATACTCGCCGTTCGTATCGCTAACTAATGATATTTACTGTAAGTATAAAACATTTTTGCGAAGAAATGAGATTAAGTTTTTGAGAAATTTGATCCCATTTTATATATAAGTTATTATTTTTTATTTTAACGCTTATGTGATATAAAAATTTATTTAATTTAATATATTTGCTTCGTTTCGCATAATTGATTTGGTGTTGTATTCGCCACTCATATACAGAATATTCTCTATATGTATGAAAATATAAGTTATTTAATGAGTGCCTATGATATGAGGGGAAATGCCTCAAACTTATGCCAACTTTCANTAATATATTTGCTTCGTTTCGCATAATTGATTTGGTGTTGTATTCGCCACTCATATACAGAATATTCTCTATATGTATGAAAATATAAGTTATTTAATGAGTGCCTATGATATGAGGGGAAATGCCTGAAAACTTATGCCAACTTTCAACTAAGACTTGCATTTCGTCTAAATTGAATTTATTAGTCGACGAATCGATAAAATTACTTAATTTACTCTTAAATGTGTTGGGCTTTTGAATCATTTCGGTTTTGGTCTAACATTTCTCCTCAAAATGCAATTTACTTTAATGTTTAGTGTATTTTTCTTATTTTAAATATATTTTCCTGGGCTTTAATTTTAAGTAAAATTTTGTTTAAATGTGAGAAAAATTTGCGTTCATTTTATTTCATTTATTTCATTTAATTGATGGCATCATCATTAGTGCTATAATTCTTATAAATGTTTTTCTCCTCTCAAATAGTTTTTGTTATTAAACAAATGCTATGAATATGTGTCTCATAATAACAAAACTTTTTAATGTTTTTGTTTTTTTAATTAAACACTTGTCTTATATATTTTATTCGGGTTTATAATATATTTGCTTCGTTTCGCATAATTGATTTGGTGTTGTATTCGCCACTCATATACAGAATATTCTCTATATGTATGAAAATATAAGTTATTTAATGAGTGCCTATGATATGAGGGGAAATGCCTCAAACTTATGCCAACTTTCAACTAAGACTAGCATTTCGTCTAAATTGAATTTATTAGTCGACGAATCGATAAAATTACTTAATTTACTCTTAAATGTGTTCTCATGTGTTGGGCTTTTGAATCATTTCGGGTTTGGTCTAACATTTCTCCTCAAAATGCAATTTACTTTAATGTTTAGTGTATTTTTCTTATTTTAAATATATTTTTCTGGGCTTTAATTTTAAGCAAAATTTTGTTTAAATGTGAGAAAAATTTGCGTTCATTTTATTTCATTTATTTTATTTAATTGATGGCATCATCATTAGTGCTATAATTCTTATAAATGTTTTTTCTCCTCTCAAATAGTTTTTGTTATTAAACAAATGCTATGAATATGTGTCTCATAATAACAAAACTTTTTAATGTTTTTGTTTTTTTAATTAAACACTTGTCTTATATATTTTATTCGGGTTTTATTATCCACTTTTGAATTCAAAATTAATAGATTTTGTTGTTTTTCAAGAGAATCTCATTATTTTTGGATGCGGTGGCCATCCCTTCAAAGTTCATATCCTTGTCTGTTATGCTATGAAAGAGAGTGAGAGTTGAGTTGAGTTGTGGAGAGTGTGAGGCCTTTCAGACGAATATTATTTATGCTTAACATCTGAGAGAGAGAGAGAGAGAGAGAGAGAAGTAGAATCTCATCGCTCGCTAGCGTTCGTTCACTCTCTCTCTCTCTCTCTCTCTCTCTCGCGTTGGCTCTCTCTATGTTTCTTATTCTTATGGTTTGGTTTTGCTGTCAATTTCTGATGCATTTGGCTTTCAGTGCAAATGAAGAGAAGACGTGACCAACATTTGCGATTAGGTCTCCATTCGCACCACCATTTCGTTCATTATATAAGCCAATAGTGGCGTAATATCTATGCAAACACTATCCACTATCCATACCATTGAATTCCGTACCCAATACAGTACTTCCCAATTCTGTATATCTCTTTTCTCTTGGGATTTATTTTTGTTGTGAATTTCAATTTTTAATGTCTTTATTCTCGCGTTTTGTTCGTCTCTTTTCCACTCCACACATGATCTGCAATATTATTATTTCAGTCGTTATTAAAATTGATTTTTTCCTATAAATTAAACTTCACTTTTATCTCATCTCCGCAAAAATTATATTATCGATTGTGTGAGAAATATATAAATACTATGTATTTCTTGTTGGCAATGCATTTGGAGAAAAACATTGCGTTTAATTGGGAACTCAAATGAATATGTTTTTAATTTGAGAGAAAGATATAAAATGTTTTATCGCTTTTTTATGCATTCATTTGATTTCTTCTTGAAGTTTAATTTAATGAGCGGTTCCGCGACTGTAGCCTCCGATCTCTCAATCGTCAGGTATTTTCCAATTTATTTTGCTTCAAAATTTTTATTTTCATTTCTTGAGCCCTCTCTTCGTCTTGTGTGCGATCTTTTCGATCACTATTTTATTATAACATTTTCTCATAGATTTTGGGTTCAAATTTATAATTATTCGTCAGTGCTTTTCGGTGCTCTCAAAGTTATTGGCGTTTAAGATGTAAAAAATGAATAAATAGTGCAATCATTTCGTTGGGCACCTCTTCACTCGCAGTCTATACTCTAAATCATGTTATTTAAGGGTGTGTTGTGTTAGGGCTGTGTTTGGCTGATGGGCTCCGATCTCTCGGTGCTTTCTCACTGCTGGCCCTCACTTTCGCTGCCTATTTCTTGTGCACCAAATCTGGCATTTTTTAATTTAATACATTGTGTGATATCACAAGTTTACACAATTTTCGTGTTTTCTCTCTCTTGTACTTCTCGTATACAGTGAACTCCTCTTCACTATAGCGATATCCCTCTACTCCACTGTTACTGTATATGAGATATAAGTTATTTATATAAAAAGTATTACTTTCTGATAGACACATGTGATTAGATTTTTTGTGTGATTTATTTATATATATTTTCTTTCGCCTCACTCTTTTCAATCAAGTTTTTATTTTTTCTTATTCTTATATTTATTTTTTTCTCAAGACTTCTCTGAGAATTTCAACTTTTCTTTCTCCCGATTCCTTCTCTTCTTATCATTTATTTTGTTTCACTTAAATCGCAGAATAAATATAATAAATAGACTTTATTTTTAAACCATTGGTTACTACTGTTCACTGTATATCACTATAACGGCAACACAACTATTGAATCAGACTTTCTTGTAAACGATTTTTGATATTTTTCTCTCTTCTGAAGACTCCGAGAAGAAAATAGTTTAAAGTTTATAATAGAGTTAAAGTTTGGCGCAAAACACTGTTTTGTTATTATATTATTATATTGTTTATTGTTTTTCAGTTAATACCTGTATTTGAAGTTAATTTCTCTATTCATTTAAAGCCGCTATAAAAACCATTTTATTTCACTTTTAAACAACACGTCTCTCTCTTCTCTCTCTCTCTCTCTTGAAAACAAATATTTGTTTCGTTTCGCTCTTTTTTGCTGTTTATCTGCCGTCCGTTCCGTTCAAAACCTTTTTGGCACTTATGTGTGAAAACACTCTTTTAATACTCACCGAAACGGACAGGTATTATAAGGTATTATATTGCCATTTATTGTACACAATATTTTTATCACTTATTCGCTAATGTTTTTCGACCAATTAATATGTGAACAGAAAAAATAGTTGTGAAAATTGTTGCCTTTTTGGGTGTGAAATGAACTTTCAGGTAAACTAATGCTCATTTCATTTGTTATTGAAAACGTGTGTTTGAATTATAAAGACCTCTCTCTCTCTCTCTCTCATTCTCTCTCTCTCTCTCTCTCTCTCTCTACTGCAATATTAAAGATAAATTGCAATAAACCTGACTATAAATTACCATTTTTTGATCATTTGATCAAATTAACTCTATTTTAATGTGTATAATAGTTACACAGCAAATGGTAAACTCAAATTAATTTGTCATTAATACTGGAAATATTGATTTGTTGTCTCTGTGTCTGAAGTGAGACACCATTTAATACGGGAATCAATTCAGTTGTTCTGGTATTCAATAGTCATATAATAGACAATACTATTCTGTATATTATGTAGAGTACTGTTCACATCAATAATGAATTTTTTGATGAGTAAGTCATCATTTGTTTGGCATTATATTGCGCTTAATAATAATGTATTAGCATATGATAGGAAACTATGCTTTAATCAAAACTCTAAATACAATTTCAAGTGTAATCGTTAAGCATTTTAATGATTGGCAAAAACATGTACTAATAAATGCTGTTATCATATGCGATGCTCTCTATCTTTAGCTAATTATCTCTGAAAAAGTTTAAATTCTAGTTTTATATACACTTAAGGTTTACATATATTTTAAATTAAAAATTAAAAAATGTTTGGAAAATAAATAAAAAAAATGGCAAAACGAATTAAAGACCTGAAAAACTTCATTAACTCTGAAGTTAGTTAACAAACTAGTTGTGCATTTAATACTCGTGGCCATGTTGTTAGCTGTGAGACCACCTCTACCCTCTACCCCACTTACGCTTCATTGTAGGGCCGGAGCCCTTCATTACCAGCCCTACCCTTCAAACTAACCATTAGCTCTCAATGCGTAACGTTATTATAAAGTATTGAATTTTTTCTTCTTCTTGTCCTAAGGATAACCTGAAAAACATTGGGCTTTAAGTTGAAGTCTCTGCCAGTGCTTTGTATACATTAATCAAAATAATTAAATCACTAAATAAGAGACATTTATATACAGCACTGGTATGAGTTAGTACTGGCGTACAGAGTACGGTATTAACAGCAAAAAAGCAAGAATTGATTTATGCAAATGTTGTAAAAATAATTAGCCTTTATTTTGTTGATTTGAATCAAAAATAAGTTTGAAGTGTTGTGTAAATAATACAAACACTACATTTGAATGAATGAGTGAATGAATTCAGCGTTTTGCCAATCATTTATTGCTATTGTGATTACAATCGCCCCCTTCCACAGCTTCTCTCTCTCTCTCTCTCTCTCTCTCTCTCTCTCCTGTCTCTTAGGTGTCTCTCTTGTCTGGATATATTTGGTTGAGAGCTGTGACCAGACTTTTGTTGGCGATGTGTTGAGTTAGGGCTCAGAGTCTCACACATAGGCTTAAGTGAAGTCCAACCAATCGATTGGCTTCACGAGTGTTTCTGTAAACACTTGACTATAAATCGGACAATATTTTGAGTTAATATATTTTACCTGATGTTTGGGCACAACTCTACTATTGACTGGTGAGAGGAAAGGCATAGCATTTCATGATTTATTTAGTCACTCATCGCATAACTTGTAGGTTATTCTCACCGTAAATATAACTTTCCATTTCCTTTGCCTTCAATTTTTTAGCGATTCATTCATTCATTTAATTTATTTGAGCGTTCAGTCGATTGTTTCGTTTGTGTTTGTGTGGACTCCAAGACTTGTTTTTCTGTTGTTTGACTGAATAATTGATGATTCATTGCATTCAAGTACTTATATATGAATTAATTATAATTGTTTAGTACTGTTGTTGTGTTGACTCGTATTTTTTGCTGCAATTGTCTCTCATCTCTCGCTTCTCTGGATGTCTATTATCTCTGCGATTGTATTCTCGGAGCAAATGTTGACTTATATTTGCATACATAGTATGAGTCCAATACCCGGCAATCAAAGCAATGATAGCGGTGTCTGTGATATGTGTTCAGCGTTTTGGCTATAAATGAAAGTCTTGTTGTTTAGTCAACACTGGGCTATGACTGCAAATAACAGTTAATCTATGATTTCATTGGCGTATATTCGCTCTCTTTATTCCCTCTCCTCTCGACTAAAGTATTTGATTTTGTTTCGGCACTTCTTTTGCATATAATATTGTATTTGGTCTCTAAATAAAGGACTGGTTAGACATGAAATAGTGGTATTCCTTATGATTCTCCAAAAGCCTTATCTCTCAATGGCATCATATTTTATAACTCATATTTGCGGCCAAAACTGCACGAACTCTATGAACAAAATCATATGAGAGAGTCGTTTATGTGTTGTGTTAAAAACGTTATCGTGATTACGGGCTAACCATTCAAACCATTTCAATTGGTTTTATGTTTCCGAACCACTGGTGCTCTTTGACCCCAATCCTCAATTCACACACCAAATACTCGTTTTGTTTTCCCACTGATGGACCCAATCATTGTTTTTTTCAATAACTCTTTTGTTCAGCACTTTTCCTCTTAAAAACGAAAATTAAATTTATTTAAATATTTTGCAAATTTCTTCTTTCCCGCAGTTTTCTTGCATTTATTACTTACCATTCCTTCGGCTTATCTCTGCTTCTTGTTTGTGATTTATGTCTTCCCATCCATTGCTCTCACTATTCATTTCCTAACCATTAAATCAATTATTGTTTTTATTACTTTTCATAAATTATTATTTTTCGGCCAAACTTTTCCTCTTGATTTCGAGAAATTTGATTTTGTTTCGGCACTTCTTTTGCATATAATATTGTATTTGGTCTCTAAATAAAGGACTGGTTAGACATGAAATAGTGGTATTCCTTATGATTCTCCAAAAGCCTTATCTCTCAATGGCATCACATTTTATAACTCATATTTGCGGCCAAAACTGCACGAACTCTATGAACAAAATCATATGAGAGAGTCGTTTATGTGTTGTGTTAAAAACGTTATCGTGATTACGGGCTAACCATTCAAACCATTCAAACCATTTCAATTGGTTTTATGTTTCCGAACCACTGGTGCTCTTTGACCCCAATCCTCAATTCACACAACAAATACTCGTTTTGTTTTCCCACTGATGGACCCAATCATTGTTTTCTTCAATAACTCTTTTGTTGAGCACTTTTCCTCTTAAAAACGAAAATTAAATTTATTTAAATATTTTGCAAATTTCTTCTTTCCCGCAGTTTTCTTGCATTTATTACTTACCATTCCTTCGGCTTTATCTCTGCTTCTTGTTGTGATTTATGTCTTCCCATCCATTGCTCTCACTATTCATTTCCTAACCATTAAATCAATTATTGTTTTTATTACTTTTCATAAATTATTATTTTTCGGCCAAACTTTTCCTCTTGATTTCGAGAAACTTTTTTATATCTTATCATTTGTTTCAATTGATTTCAATTTGGATTTATTTATTTCAATTAATATCATTTATATAATTGTTTCTCAATTTTAATCCATTCATTAGCCAAAGAGTTTTGTAAAGGTTTTTTCAATGATATTCCCCTTCGAGTAATACATTTGTAAGCGAATGACTATTTCGTGATAAGAATGTGTCATAATATCAATAAAAATCAATAATTAAGACCATTTCGAGACCTCTTTTTCCTCTTTATATAACATTCAACTCTTTTTCTCATTTCAAACACTGATATATTATACTGTATTATAAAATATAATTCAGATTTTCGGAGCAATTTTGAGGCAACAAATCCTTGAATTTAATTAATCCCAACATTTTTTAGCAAACATTACGAAAATTGCTTCAAAAGAAAATTTTTCGTTCGCTTTTCTTTGGCTCTATTATTAATTATTGTTATTATTATTGTTTTGTTAAATAAATCAAATGTTTAGCTAAAGAAATACTCGGTTCACAAATGAACTGTATTTACGCCTTCTTTAGTCAAAACCATTTTTAAAACTACAACTAAAACATGTCTCTCTCTCTCTCTTTCTCTCTCTCTCTCTTTCTCTCTCTCTTTCTTTCTCTCTCTCTCTCTCTCTCTCAAAGAATTATTGTTTTTTATGTTAAATAATTATATGTTGGGCGAAGTCGTATGTATTTTTGTGTGTGGATATGTGTATGTGTTTATGTGATGGTAATATTATGTACATTTGTGTTAAGGTTTTTTCGTGTAAAACATTCATAACATTAATGTCACAAATATTATGTAAGTCCCAATGAGTTATGTTTATGTATGCGTTCATACAGTAGAGTCGTAGTGAAACCCCAAGTCATAAGTAGTCTTAATTTACAACCATTTGATTATTATTATGAATAGTTTTTTGTCACTCGCTTTCTCTACGGCCCGAAGTGTCTGAAACGCGAAATAGTTTTTTCTCACATTTTTATGCGAATCTGTTTCCCAAATGTTTTCACACATTTTGTCAACAAATAAGTTAGTTATCAATATTTTACACATGCATTGCCATACTTGCCGAATACATTGAACTTATTTATACAAACGATTTTCGATTTTCTCTATTGAAAATCAATCAAATGAACTAAATATTGGCACAAAAAAGATGTTTGAAATTTCGGCGACTTTTGTCAATTCATACGATTCTCGCCATTCATTGGTGTTATCTGTGAATGCAGTCGAAGACAAACTTCTGTTTATAGAGAGATAACAAATGTTTTTAAAGTTTTATTTTCTACTTTATTAGAAGAATGCAATCATATATTCAGTGAATATTTTTTGTGAACTACTGTTTTGTCGAGTATTATGCGAGAAGAGGGCCTATTATTCTGTGTTTGAGAGCATATTCCAGGTATTAGTGGGAGAGAGAGAGAGAGACTGTAGGAGTGTATGGCTTATATGGATATATTGCTAACAATGGTCTCTCACAGCTATTGTGTTGTGAATGTTTGCGAATAGCAATTAGACTGAGATGTGATATAATATATAACTTTAACAAAATTGAAATTATATCGATCTATGTTTTGCCTGCTATTCGCTTACATTCACATAGACTGGTGGTGTAGAGGGTATACCATCTGTATATTATGCAAATTTTTGACGCCAATCACTACTATTATTAGAATTATTATTAGACTTAATTTATTACACTTTACTGTTTTCAACTGATAGTATACTTTAGTAGTTATTATATAAGCCTTACATTGAGCTAATTATACGTATAAATCGATTTGAATATCGCATTCCGTTTCGCAAAAACATTTGTAATCATATTCTGTTGTGACAAACATTTGAGTGAATGAACTCTCAATGAATTATACATCCAAACAAAAAATATTAAGTTTAGATTTGCTTTTCTATATCTATTGCTTGTTATATTATGTATTACTTTAGTTATAGTGTATTATTGTGTATATCAAGCACTCAATCAATGAGAATATGTTTTGCAATTCATTACATTAATACGAAAACTATGTATTTTGTTTCTGCAGTTATTCAAGCATTTTGTTAATTCAGTTAAAAGAGGGCTTTAATGTGTCGTTCCCTTCAAACACAGTATGCTTTGGAAAATATGCTGTTTTTTGGTATTTTGTGTCAAAAGACTCAAAGATTTCGATTTCCAATCGCAGCACACAATTAGTAGTCGTGTTGTGTTGGCTCTACTCCTGAGTCCGCACTATAGCTAATACGAAGACATAATCTATAATCAATACGATAGCGGATCCATTGATTTCACATTTTTTAAGTTTTTAGTTAAAACCACTTAAACTTTGCGCTTAAGATATAATTTTTCTTTTTCTTTTAGTTAGTTTTTCTTATTTTTCTTTTTTAATAATTATTTAGCAAAACATATAACTTTTTTTATCCAGACCTAGACTTCTAATTCATATATTGATAACATGTATCGCAATCATAATAATTATACTGTTTGTGAAGTAATAGACACTTATATTTGTGGAGTTATTTTGTGCGGTTCTCCATCGCTATGCTGTCCCCCCGTTCGCATCCATTCGTACCGTTCAATAGCTTCTCCTCTTTAGTGATACACATATTCACATTCAGGCGCTCTTTAAATCATTTTTAGCTCTCAAAAAAAGAGAAAAAACTTTTTCGTCTTAACGTTAAATATTGTGTACAACGAAAACAGGTTCTCCTCAGTTATATGCAGTATATTTAAGGGGAGACTATTACAGACCCAACCCTTGTTGGCGCTGACCTTTTCTTCGCAAAATAAGTCCAGAAGCGATGATGTTTTGGTGGCGATGGCGTTCACAGCTCTCTCTCTCTCTCTCTCTCTCTCTCTCTCTCTCTCTCTCGGCACTTCTCACTCATATATTTATATTCACTGCCGATTCCCTCCCCTATCGTCTCTCAGTTCACTCGACTTGAATGTATACTTACTCTCAAAGAGACGGCATTTTGTCTAATATTTTAAAATCACTCTTGAATTGCAAAACTCCTAAAATCTCTTTTTCTATCGTTTCCTAACGTTTCACTACTTTTATTGTCACAAAATTGTATTCAATTTGAGAGTAGACTCGCATTTAAGGGACGACTTTGAGTAGCAGTCCTTTTATGTGAAGTAGTATTTTTCGCCAGTTTTATAACCAGTTATTTATTGTCATTTGATTTTTATTTTATTCTCTTTTCACAGACTTTTTTCCCCAATTCTCTCAATTCTTTATCTCTTATCTACGTTTGCATCTATCGATAAAAATTAACTTTTATTTTGTTTCGGAAAATTGTTACTCTTTTGTAAGTTATAGATTTTCTGTGATCTTTTATAAATCAAAAATAATTAAAATTTGAGTAATAGTTGTAATAAATAACTAAATCGCGTGATATTCTGCTAATAAAAAAGAGGAGAAAAATTACTCGAAAATAGTTACCATTTTTCCTATCTTTTTCTGATACGGTTTTATTCGCGTTAATAATATTAAAGCGTTTGCGTGACTCGTATTCAGTATATTTTTTTGATACCGATAGCCATTGAAGTAGTCGTACACTCACTGTATGTATAGCCTATTAGACGTATATATTCCTTAGTTTATATATGCCATCAAATTAAAGGACACTTTGTTTGGCGATCGGAATATACAGTGAAATTCATTTAATAACACAAAAGTTGAATCCATTGGAGGATTGTTTGAAACTTTGATTCTTTGCTCACATCTGTTGCGACTCTTCACTACTCGAGGCACACATTAAGCACTGGATCTCCCGTTGAGATCAATTGGTGCTACCATTAGACCTATTGATCGATTCGCAGAGGATTACGATTTTTATTGATCTCTGATTGCATTGCAAACGATGATCTCAAATAGGATCCCAAATATATCGGTCCCCAAAAAGCGCTATTCAGTGATTGAAATGTTGTGTGAATAGCATGAATAGTATGAAGTTTTTGCACTCCCATTGTCCACAAACGGGTCATACAATTAAATACAGTTATTTTGAGCCATTAATCTGTTGATGATTTGACGTTAGAATCGTTTGCCAATTGATGGCCTCATGTTTGCTAACATTAGTTGATATTTCTTTTATAGACATTTTGAATGTAATCTTAATTTTTTCTGATATCAAATGGTTTTTTATATGTAGACATTTAGATGATATGGAAATCTTTCCGGGTTTTGTTACCAAACAGTCTATTTGATAAAATAATTATTTACTCGCTAACTGTGTAACGAGTAAAACATGTGAAACACAATTAGGAGTGAGTGTTGTGTTTGGAGTTTTGGCTATAATTTTGACTCTTCATTGACCTGTAATTTAGACGAAACCTTTGCAATCGATGTCCTTATGTTTGTGTCAATTATTAGTAGTGCTAATAGTTGTCAGAAAATGTGCCCCTAATTCACGTCAGACTTTGTACACAAACAAACACCGACTGTTTGTGGCAGTCGTTTGACTTTTGGTTTAATGATTATTATATTTTGTGCAAAACGTTAATGTACGGAATCTTCCCAACAGTGGTCTAGTATTTGGTTCATTGCATTGATGTCCGAACCAGACATATGTGTGTCATCTCTATTATAAGGAGTGTTGGCTCTCATCTCGCAAATAATGTTGACATTCATTATATATCACAATATTATTTATATCTAAACTCCATTCACATCAATATTAACCTTATTTTTTGGACTCTCTTTTTAATTATAGTCATCAATGAGTTGTTGGCTCTGAAGTAGACCTAAATATAGATATAATATAAATATAATAAATTGTTTTGTTTTTCATTTAAACCACAAACCGCTGAAATTCAATATTTAAAACTAATTTTATTGATTATTTTGTTTTTGTCTGCTATTAATTTGTAAATTAAAATAATTCACCGCTAATGACAGAGATTTTCTATTAAAGCATTTAGTAATTAAGGAAAATATTAGCAAATCATACTATATTTCCATATAATAAATGACATTTAATATATTTGTGCTGTTGTTTAGCTCTCTCTCTCTCTCTCTCTCTCTCTCCTAATTTGATTAATGATATGATTTATTCATTCAGTCGATGTAATTAATAGGTATTGGATTTCGTTATGATTATACAGTAAACAGTGAATGGGAAAGGGCTGAAGGACTGGTTGGTTAGGTTTCGGTTTGGTTTGATTCTGGGAGTCATTGCATTCCTGCTGTGATTATTGCCATTCACTCCATAAAGATCAATGTCTAAGACATATATTGTGTGCTGTAGTGAAGGCCTCTGCCATATCTTGAGACAACTACCAGAGCTGCTGACCACTGCCTGCTCATTAAGCCTCTCATTTGTCACTGTCATCCCTACCCCTCAGGAAGTTTTAACTTCTTTTGATCCACAATTGCTTCAGTGATGATCACTTTCACGTGAATTCATTAGTCGTATCTAATTTGAAAGTCTTGTGCTCTCTCTAGAAATCCCTTAAGTGGACCAAAACTAGCCCTCTCTCTCTCTCTCTCACTCACTCACTGACTCTCTCACTCTCTCCCCCCATATCCAAGTGTTTAAGTTTAAGTTTGCCTCAAATGGAGAGCACATAATAAATTGCATTCCATTCGTCCAAACACTCTCTGATCTCTGGATTTCCGTACGAATTCACTGATTCATAGTTTTTGGTGTCGAGCTTAACTTAAAAATCATATCCAAAGTGTATATATCAGTCCACTTCCAGTCCTCTTCATACACTTCAATGGACACAATCCCATTGTTTTGGACACTATTTCTCGTTATTTTCTGCTGTATTTATGTGTGAAATATCGTAATAAATGTTCGAGACCATTCTATGGCATGACTTTTATATTTATAAGTACTGTATAAACCAATAATATATTTCTAAATAGCAATAACTTTTATTATACAACATTAACACAGTTTGATTTATACCGAAACTAATGTGTATTTCAATTTTGTATGTTTCAGATCAATATCTCAAGGAATATGAAATCGTCGATGTTTTGGATAATTATCGTATATTTTTATTACAACTTTCATACAAACGGAGTGAACTCAGGTATGTATGCATTGAGAGGACAATTGTGTTTTGAAAAGAGTTATCGGATGTGTAGCTGTTATCACATAATGTTTTGAGTCCAATATTCGTATGATTGATGAAAATTTGAAACTTATTTTTCTTTTCAAAACTAAAAGTGTAAAAACCTATTGATATAAAAGAGAGGGAAACGCAAACGAAAAGTAGATATCTTTTTAGAAATCTTGAAATAAAAGTCGTTTTCGTTTTCATAGTTTGGTTTGCAATCTATTTTCATATTATAATAACACTATTTTCCGTCTATTATTACGGTCTCTCACAAAGTCATCAAATGATTTATTATTATTGCTTTGCGAGCATCACATCACTTGTGATGCCATTCCATCCCTACTCTCCGCACAGATATGTATATAAAACTGCATTTCTGTATATATTTTATATAAAATGGTTGCCTCCGGGCGATGGAAATCTATGCACTAATACTAATACTACAGAACTTTGCTGAAGACAACACAACACATGCCAGTGCTGTGGATGTGTTGAACGGCAACAGAAAGAGCACCACTTATTCTCCTCCATTGCTATGCATTTCATGACAACACATCCAAAACCTGATGAACCAGTCTTTCCCGTGTAATCAACTTTTTTCGGTGGCAATCGGTGTTAACACTCGACTACTAACTTATTTCTCTCTCTCTCTCTCTCTCTCTCTCCATATTTATTAAAAGCACTTATTTTTTCTAATTAAATGCCAATAGTTTTTTGATGATAAGCAATAGGAGTGAACCGAAAAGTTTTTGTCTATTCTTCCAACTCTTGTCTCTATTTTATATTTTTAGAAAAAGTGAAATAAAAAGAGTCGATAAGAGAAAGAATACAAAACCTCATTAGAGTTACAAAGTCTGGGCTCTGGAAACAATTGAATCAATTTATTGCTTCGGGTTATTAGAAAAACTCATTCACTTTCACAATATTTAGGTTTTTCTTATATTTCTGTTAAAAAATCTTTTTTGTTAGAAAATTTTGATTTTTTTCTCATTTTCACTGCTCGCACTTTCGTTGTGTTGTGTTTTATATATATTTTAGTGAATTATTGTATTATAACTTTTTTGTTGAATGCCTTTAATTATGTTTTTGAGCCAAAGTCTTGTCGGAGAGAAAAATCCCATTTTTGAGTTAATTTAAAAGACTATTCTCTGAAGAATTTTCTGCTAAATTTGCTTTCGGTATAAATTTTTAATGAAATATTTTATAAAACAAATGTTGTGCTGAAAAGTAATTATATTTAATATATATTTCTGTCATAAGATGTCTTGTATTATATAAAATACATTTAATAATAATTGCGTCTCTTTTGTCGTGCATTTGTCAGTCTTTAGACTTTGTTTTTAATCACTTTCTGATTCAGTGAATAACTGTTTACACACTTAAGTCGGACTCAAACTAAACAGAAATAAGTGCCATACAGTACCAAAATTGTGACTCCTTTTCCTTTGTCTAAATGATAGTATCAATGCTTTGAAATAATTGCAGTCATTGTGTAGTCGATTGTAATATGACTTGAAATTGAGGAGAATTTTGCGACAATTGTATGTTTTGTACACAAGTCTTGAGACGAAAAAAGAGTGAATAAAAGTAGACGTGTTTTAGGCATTGGAAGCGATCGTTGCCAGTGTTGGCAGTGGTATTGGTTGAGGCAATGAAAGCCATTATCGTCCATCTGTAACACAATGACACTATAATTGCAGATCACATCAAATTTTATCATTTTCTCTGCAATCATATAAAACCACTTTTTGTTGATTTTGGTCTTTATTTTACGACTGCCTTTCCGTTGACGACGTTTTTTGGCATATCCTGTACCTGTAATATGTATCGCCTATCAGCCTATCATATAGTATATCCATAGTTGATATTATTATAGGGGGACTAATGACCCCCCGCTCACCTCCGCCACTCACTTCTCGTTGTAATGATATCACAAAATTGAGAGTTTTTGGTCTCCGATAATCATATAGTGTTTGAGTTCTCATTGTTGTATGTTTTCGATTGGTTTGCATTTTATGCTTCACTTTCCAAATGAGGTCTCAGTTTTTACACAACTATCTGGGGTTGAGGTCACTTTCGGTGACACTTTAATAATGACTGCTTAGCGGTCTATCTCAGCGTATGAGTTGTTTACCTGTCTGTCAAATATGTCATTTAATCTCTATTTATACGAAAATATGTTTAACAACTTTCCCAGAGATATGAACTCCAAATACGGCATACAATTAGATGTGGTGTGTGTTTGCATTCTTTCGATGCAATTAATTCTCATAAAACTTATCAAAATATTGAAGTTTTGCAAATCCCAAACCAAACATTTATATTATATATAAACTATAAATTATCGCACAAATATTACTGAACTTTGTTTTTGTTTCCCAAACTATAAAACATTTATTGTATTCAAATGTTTTCCCCAGTACTTTGAGTTAAACTAACATTTTTCATGAAATTATATTTTTTGTTTTCCACATATATTTCGCTTTTATTATTAAATTTATGTTTCAAATACAGTAAACTTTTCTTTCTCTTTCCATTGAAAGGAAATGTATTTCTATTTGAGATGTGAGCCTCAAATATATTCTTTGTTGCGGTTATTGGATATGATGTTAGGATGAGTGGGATCTATAGGTGCGAACCGAATGACAGGTTTCTTCACTTTTCAATACATAATCAAAGAGAAGTGTCTGTCTATCAGTCTGTCTGACCACTAAGTATTACAATTGATATTCAGATTTTTCTTTAAATAACAAAAAAGCAATTGTTATGAAGTGTTTGAAACACACCATTCACTCCGCAATAGTATATATTATTCGCATTTGAATGTTGAGTGCCTTTCCCTTCAATTGTCGATGCGATGGATGTGTCGGACAATTAGCCATCAATTTTCGATGGCTGTGCCGCCGCTCGGCTCAAGAGATTTCACTTTTTGATATCAAATACGAATGAAATGAACAAAACACAGACTTCTTCTCAATATTTTCCTCAATTTATTTCATTCTCTTCTCTTCTTCTTCTCTCTTCTCCAGTCTTCCTCTCAATTCATATTTTGTTTGCAAATCACGAAATCTTTTATTTTGCTCTCTTCAGAGACTGTCAGTTCCTTTTCATACCCACCCCTCCGATGGGACCCCCATTTTTTCGGGCACTCATTATAAACTTATAGTTATATCAAATATATATTGAATTTTTTTTATAAAAAGCTCTTTCAGAAGTTGAAGAAAAAACTTTCAATGTTTTGTCCGCTTTTTTAATGTACACCGAATTTAAAGTAAATTTGTGGAGAAAAAAGTCCCAACTCTTGATTGACTTGACTTTAATTGGTTTACATTTAATTGACTTATCTTTCGGTTTAATTTTAATTCTCTTCACTTATTATATCAATACATTTGATCGCGAAATGAAAAGCAAAAATAAAATGACTTTTTTTGCTTAATAAAACTTCGTAAGAGGTTTTGGTTTTGAAACTCAAATGTTTGCAAAATATTTCTTTTCAACACATATTAAGTGGTGAACTCTATTCCCATATATATCTGGTTTTAGTCGTTGACAGCCACTCGTATTAATGAGTAGATTAAGTGATGGAATGTTGAATAGTATTTACAATTAGTTTTGAGTTGTTCATAATTTTTTACATTTAATTATGCGATTGAATGGTTTGACAGAATCAGACAAAACAATTATCCTCTGATCTTAGGATTACAAATGGAGGTTAGAGTCGATAAGAGGGTAGAGAACACAAGGAGTGAGTGTTTGTTATGTCTTGGGATTGATTGATAGTATTGATTGTCTGTCGAGCACTTAGTCTCTAAATTGAGCGTTTGGTTCATTGTATGTACGGCACAGACATCACACAAAAAGTGGATGTACTAAACGGCTGGATGTAACCGTACTAACAGTCCTAACCATTAGATTCAATTCGATTTGTTGGAGAATTAATGTTTTCTTTTATTAGTTACTATTGTTATGGTTGTTAACAATCAATACTCAGATTTATATAAAGCAAACCTTATGGTGCGCACAGGGTGGACAGGCTTCCCTCGGCCCTCCATTGCCTTGTAATCTGTCATAATAGTAATCATTGATTATCATTAGTTCCATATTAACTAAACTGATGGCCAATACTTGTATCTCTCTCTTCATAAATGGAAATGAAATTGACTTTTATTTCACTTACAGCTCACTAATCGGTGTTTTGAAGACTTAATTGTTTTTCTTTCATTTCGATTGTCTTCTCATCACTATTTCAGACAATCAAAGACTTTATCTAAAAATGTTATCAAATGCCAAACAATTGATTGCAAATAGAAATTACAAATGGATTGAGAGTTGAAAAGCGAGTGAAACAATAGTGTGATAATAGCTGTGAATTGAAATGCGAGGCACATCTCTGAATGACTATATCATAAACTAATGTATAATTTCTATGTCTGTCCGACAGCTGCAGTCAATGTCCGGCCGCCCAGATATCGGACGCTTTACGCGTGTGAGGGCTCATCCCTGGAGATCGTGTGCGAAGAGGGAACTCATATCAACCTAATCCGAGCCAATTTCGGCAGGTTCTCCATCTCCGTGTGCAATGACAACGGAAACGTCGACTGGAGTGTCGACTGTATGTCTCACCGATCGTTTCGAGTGATGCAGGAAAGGTATGACAATCATCTCATCCCTCATTAGACATCCCTCTCCTTCGTTAACGACTTTTGCAAAGCAAATGATCGGTTTTATCGACAGTTTAGTTATCAGTCCTTCTAAATGAATGCATCGAATAATTGAAAAATATTTTTGATTAATAGCTTTTCAGTTGCTTTGAATGCCTTAGAAAACGCTAACATTTAGTGTTATTTGCTTTTGCAAAATAGTTTAGATTCTAAAAGATTATTATAATTTTAATTTCGTATTCCTATACTTAACATGAGATTTGCATAAATTTTGTGTGACTTAAACATTGTCTCAATTTGTGTGTCGATAATAGCTGTGGTATGAAGAGGTCGTGCAAACTGCCGGCGTCTGCCAACGTGTTCGGTGACCCCTGTTTGGGGACTTTGAAGTATTTGGAGGCACACTATCAGTGTATGCCTGGTATGTATGACCACACTATCAGCGCCAGAGATGCCTAAACTTGAACTTCAATTTATTTGATTGAATATCGCATCGAAAGGCATTAGTTATTATGATTGCAATTAATTGTCATTTTTTGTTGTTTTCACTCCAATGCCCATCAGATTACCCGCAACTGCCGTACTCCACACCCCGTCCTAACTATTCATTTAAGAATCCATTAATACCTTCGTATGAGTCCAACGATCGTAACCACAACGCCGAGAGCACCGGGTCGTCGCCTAATCCCAGAATTATATTTCCGGAATCGTATAATCCGTCGCAAATCATGCCATTCCCTGCCATTGAAATGGATTCAAAGGAATCATTCGTTAGCGAAACGGCGTCTAAGAAGACAATAGAGACGAGCGATAACTCGCAGCCATTTGATGGCTATCCCCGGCTTAATGAGAACGACATCCCACCGCCCGTTAATCCACCGGTGATTTCGGATAACGAAACGCCAGTTATTAACTCAGAAAACGACAAAACAGTGATAACTAGTGACCAGAATAAAGATGACAACAACGCCCGTCAGTACTACTCGTCCACACCAGAGACCAAATGGATTAGCGGTGATTCCGATAGGGATTCAATCAATACTAATAAACACAACAATAATAATGAGAACATTGAAAGTAATGGCAATTCCGATAATAACGACAACATTATAATGCATGAGAACAACGAAAGGGCGGTCGACCTAACCCTCGATCACTGTCAGCCCAGCTTTTCAAGAGGTCTTTCCTGGAACTGGACTCTTGTGGGACACACAGCCAACCAGTCTTGTCCGGGAGGGGCCAAAGGACTGGTCCGCTGGTCGTGTGTCTACTCTAATGGAAAGCCACATTGGACTCCATTAATGGCCGATATGTCCGACTGTTCATCACTTTGGATCTCACATCTCGAGACTCGTGTCAACTCTAACGCAGAATCTGTGGTCTCATTAGCCGATGAATTGGCCAAAAGTTGCAAAGAGAAGACACTCTTTAGTGGAGACCTGTTTAGAGCCACAGATATTATCAACCAATTGGTGATGAGAACAGAGGCCGCCATATATGAGACATACGATGAAAACCAAAGACATCATGTCGTCAGAGAAATGCTTAATGTATTAATCATTTGCTTAATTATCATTCAGTCATTCGTAGAGCTAGTTATTAATTATTTTGTTTTTTGTGTTCAATAGTCTGTTCAGGACATCGTAAGCAGTCTATTAGATGATAACCAAATGGAGTCGTGGAATGAACTGTCAACTAATGACCAAAAAACTGCCATCAATTCAATGTTGAACTCATTGGAGAGAATGGCATTACTGATGGCCGACACTAAACAGCAAACCAGTGATTATCTGAGAGCTCATCAAAATATTTGTGAGTTTTTGTTAATTACTTTGAATATAAAAACTTGTATTTAAATTGAATATTTCTTTTCTGTTTAGTTGTTTCGATTCACATCCGATCGATAGCCTCATTGTCTTATGGCTTACATTTGCCACCAATTGTCGATACGTCCGAAGAGATGCCAAACTCGTTGACTCTGCACTCAAATACCGTATACCTGTCGCCACAGACTCTCACAGAGTATTCGTCGACCTTTGGTTTAGTGAAAGTTGTGTTTTTAATGTACAAAAAGTTGGCTCATCTCATGAAACCAGAGCACGAGGGCTCCGAACACTACCCGGTTATGATGACACCGGATGGTGGACTCACTCCACTCAACTCGACCAGAATCATCAATTCGGAGATAATCGGCATTTTGTTAAACCGCGAGAGGTATACACCTCTGAGTGAACCGATTGAGTTCACACTGAAACACCTTCACACTGAAAACGTGACGAACGCTAAGTGTGTCTTCTGGGACATCGACCGCAGAGACTGGTCAGACCAGGGCTGCCATACTGTCCGCTCCAACCGGACGCACACACAATGCAAATGCAATCATTTGACTAATTTTGCCATTTTGATGGACGTCAACAACATCGAGGTATGCCATCGATTGACTTATGACGAGTTAATCTCTTTCTGTAATTAAAGCCCAGAATTAATACGTTTTGATTTTTTAATTAATCTAATGGTAGATCTCATCTGGAAATGAGTTTGCATTGCGTGTCATAACAGTGATCGGTTGCACCGTATCTATCATATGCCTTACCATTACGTTTATTACTTTAGTCTCATTCAGGTATGCGTTGATTACTAAACAATTATTTTTAATCATTAATTTTTTGTTGTTGTCAAACATAACCGAAAATATATTGAAACTAAAAATACTTTCTTTTGCTGTGCTTTCGCCTGATTTGGTAAACTCCAGGAGCTTAAGGAGTGTGCGGACAACCATTCACACCAATTTGTGCCTTTGCCTCATAATCGCTGAATTGATTTTTCTCTTGGGTTCGTGTTTTTCACACATTTTATGCAAATTTAGTTAATTTATTAATTAATTTGTGTTTTTTCTAATTACTGAATACAGGAATAAATGAGACAAAAGTCAAACTAATCTGTGGTTTAATAGCCTGTGGTCTTCACTACTTCTTTTTGGCCTCATTCTTATGGATGTTCTTCGAGGGCTTTCAGCTCTACGTTATGTTAATCGAAGTCTTCGATCACGAGAAGTCACGAATCAATTGGTATTATCTGTTGTCATACGGAGTTCCCGCTATTTTGGTCATCATATCGGCCATCATTGACCCCTTGTCTTACGGAACGTCTAAATACTGTTGGCTTCGATCCGATAATTACTTCATTTGGGCTTTTGTTGGACCCGTCATCGCCATACTTATCGCTAATATAATATTCCTCTCCATCGCAATGTCCACAATGTGTCGACACATTCCGCACATCACATCCAATAAGACCAAAGAACAGACAAAACTGACAAATATTAAGTAAGTTTAGGGTTTCATTTCTAGTGAAATGTAATCAATTTATTTCTTACTAATTGAACTAATCTTTTGTTTTATCAAATATTACTAATCCTGTGGTGAATGCGATCTTTGATTAACTCATTATTTTATTTTCCATTTCTAACTCTTCTTAAAATCACTCCAAAAGTGGTGAAAATGTCTCTGATTTGAGGCGAAATAGTCTTAAGTAAGACTTTATTTTCATTTTTTCATTTCACTAAACTTTTGAACACTTTATTAAATTAATTTCGTATTTGATTAGGATTTGGATTCGCGGATCACTGGCACTGGTATTCCTGTTGGGCATCACCTGGACGTTTGGTCTCCTATACCTGTCGCGAGAATCCCTATTCATGGCCTACTTGTTCACAATCACCAATTCATTGCAGGGATTATTCATATTTGTGTTCAATTGTCTCACTAACGATAAAGTGAAGGCAGAGTACCGGAAGCTGTTCTCCGCACTCAATCTGAAGCCAATATGTCTCGACTCGACGCCTTCCAAGTCTGTCGACACCACCAGAGAACAGATGCCTTCGTCATCGCTGTCCGTCGCCGACCACAGGACCAGTCTTTACGTCAATAACTCGAGCAATATATCGCATCCAAAGGACTCGTCAGTCATTAATGTGTTTCCGGTGACCAATGCTGTCAATTGCGAGCCACTCATTGGCACATCTGGTTTACCGCCCAATGGTCTCAACATGAGTGCACTGATGGCCAGCACCGGCACTGAGAGCCCGAAAATGCGTCGAATGACTCACAAGTATTACCTGACGGACGACTCCAGCGATTACGGCTGCAAACGACTGCAACAGAGCCGGTGTCGCGAGATCTACGCCCTCCACGGCGGGCCCCACTTGGCCTCCCACTCCCCCAACTTCATTGAACACATCTACGAGTGCATCGATGAGGACCCATATGTCGCCAAACTATTACTGCCAGCCATTCAACGCTCACTCGACGGACAACACGTCCGCACTCTTAGCGATTCGTCGCGTCATTCAGACAATAGACCATTGATTTCGTGTTCAACGTCTTCGCCCAGAAGTCATAACTTTCATATTCAGCAACAAAACACCGGTATGTCTTGCAATTGGAGCTCAATTTGAGACATTTGTTTGAGTGAATGGTTTTAATCGTGATTTTCTGGTGTTTCAGGCAATCATTTACCGGCGATAGTGAAGGACAACACCAACAATAAGACGACAATAATCTGTTCCAACCATTTGTCGACATCGAGTCAGCCGACTGTCGCCCTATTGAATGGCAATAATCAAGTGATTTGTTGTACGCTTAATGACCACCAGTTGTGTGATCACAACAATCAACAGACAATTAACAGCCATTTAAGGCAACAGTATTTAGTGACAAATGGTTTAAACAATTTAAATAACTGTTTGCCGAAGAATCGACACCTCAGTAGTGACTGTTAGGACCTGTGGCCACAACTGCACCACAAACTCATGTGTCAAACATATAAAGACTATTGAAATCTAATCAAAAACTGTTTGCTATATTGGACTCAATTCCCAGTTATTGTGATCTTTTAGTCTTCATTCGTGCCATCAATGAAGACATCGTTTTGACGGTTAATGCGAAAAGCGATTCAAAACTGGATTTTGAAAATAATTTGTGATATTTTTAGACAAACTTTTAAAGAAGTGTTTAATATTTGATATGAAATCATATTAACTATGATTTGGTTAATAAGTATTCAAACGAACTGCTCATCGATTCATTAAATTCTCATTAATTTTATATAAAGTTTTTGTATACAAACTATACAAACATTTAATGCATTTGTAAATACTTTTTAAATTAATTATAAATAATTATATTATTATACTATTTCCTATTATAAGTTATTTTAATTGTATTATAAATAAAAAGCTTTTAAAATATTTAAATTGTGTCTCATTTTACGGTTATTTCTCACAAATGCCTCCTTTTTATACCGCATATAATCACAGAATAAGTGACAGAATCACAGAATTTGTGGCAAAATTCATATAAACTGATTGATAGACACCGCAGTGACAGACATACACCCCATCGTAAAACTACATAAAACTAATCAATTGCTGGACTCGAGACCAATCGAGGAGTAGTCTCTGGTTATAAGCCTCAGCTCTTTAACCCTTTCCCTGCACTTAATCCGTGAACTCAATGTCCAGCGATCGATGGTTTTCTCGCAATACAATATGATTGCAGATAATAATAGTATATAAACACAAAAATAGTATTAAATAGAGTTTTATGAGTCGTTGGTTGAAATAAAAGCTTCAGTAATAAAAATAACTTTCATTCAAAAATAAAGTCAAATAGAAATGCAACTTCTCTTAGTCCCGACACGACTGCCACCACTCCTATCCCGAGTCCCGGCCAGCGAGCTGTTCCCTAAACACCTATCAATGGATTAGACAAATGTTTAATGAATGAGACAATGAATCCATTGGTTAACCGGCCGACCGCTCAAAGTGTGGCACCGGTTGTCTGAGGCTAAGGCCACGTTTGAGGCCAGGGATGGACTTCGAGGCGTCGGTCAGAATGAGTGGCGATGTGTCGGAGAAGTGGTCTGTGTTTGGGACCAGAGACGAACCCAACGTCGGGATGAGTCGAGAAGACGAATGGTTTGTGTGGACACAAGTGGTGCTCCGGGAGGCTGACCAGGATTTGCGTGTCAAGGGGTTGGGTAGTCGTGAGGCACAACCAGTTTGGCGACGGGTATGCGAATCCTTCCAAACACTGTGTTTGAGTGCCGCGAGTGAGCCATCAATCTGGAGATGGGGGCAGTGGTGGGGAAGGACTGGTGTGAGAAACAGTAGCCATTAGTGGTGCACATCGTTGTGATGACCACTGTTTCAGTGGATTGGGAGGTCTTCAGGCGACTGATGGGCGGAGGTGTAGAAGCGGACGTCTTGGGAAGGCGTGCGTACCGTCTGATCGGTGGCCGACACGTCAGTCGCCGTCTAAAGCGACGATCCGTTGGCACAACTGGTCGTCACGTCTTGAGGGCTGCGGTAGACCTGAAAGGAGTGGTTGTGTTGTGAATGGCTTTGGTTGTGATGTCTGTGTTGGCGATGGACTGACTGTCTGTCGGCGACGGCATAAAGAGCGCCAGAAGTGACTGGTCTTCGCATTGGAGACTCAGTTGTCGTCCAATCCATCGGATGAGTGGCTGTCGACTGGGCGTCGGTGCGAGCCGTGAGTGAGTGAGACATCTGTTTGGCGTTCCCTTTGAGTCCGTTATTTAAGACACCATTCATTCATTTGATTAGAAAATGAAAACTTTTATTAATGTTATATAAAGTGATACAGAATTACATGAGTTATACAGAAGTCAATCAAATGATTGTTTACAGGAATAGTGACTCATATTCACAACAATTGTGTCAAATGTATGGAAGTGTTGCCGATTCTGACCATTGAGTCGAGTCTGAGGTTTCTCTTCAATACGACCGCAAACTGATGGCTATATTTGTGGTCATTCTTAGGCTCTTTGTCTCCAATGGGTTCACCACTTGTTGGCAACGATTTGTCCGCAAATTCCTTCAAATCGAAAGTCATTTGCCAGTCATTGGTGTCCTGTTGTCCACAGATCTGTGAATCCGATTGTCTGTCCAATGGATCCCAAGAAACCAATCGATCCAATGGTTGTCTGTCTTTGCTTTGTTTGAGTCGATTGATGCCAACAGACAGTGGTTTGCAGTGAAGGCACAGAAGTCTTGACTTCCAATTGAGTCCACTCTTGAGTCTCAATCGCTTCTCCAGTGATTGTCTTCGAGTGAATCCATAGTTCAATTCAATTCGACTCAACGGTTGTTTCAATTCCCAGTTCTGTGTCTTAGACTCGATATTCTTCGCGAGCCATCGGTTGTAATATCCGTGCGATTCCTCCACAAGAGTCTCATTCGTGGGATATGTCGGCGATTGTATGGATAGAGTGGACATCCATTGGACGATCTGTTGGTCACACAGTGGTGTGAATCCAAGAGTTGTGGCCAACGATTGACTCAATTGTGAAGTCATTTCGAGGCGTGAAATGAAACTCAAGACTCGTTTCTCTCTTGTTTTCGAAGAAGTTTTCGCTTTTGATTGTCTTTGTCTTTGCCTTTGGTTTTGTGAGTCAATCGCAGAGCACTTCGTTTGCGACACTTTTTGGTCACAATTTTGTGTCCATTCGTGTGGACCGACAGTCTGTTCTGTCTTTCGATGAGTTGTCTCTCAGACATCACTTCATTGGTGTGATTGTCGACCACTTCGGCACCCGTTCTCTCGATGACTCTCAACGGGAACTCCTCTTTGAGTTCTTTCATGGGTTTTGTGACCAAATGATTGGTTTGAATGAGATTTAAATATCTCATGAATTCTTGCGATTCTATGCACTGAATGTCACTCTCTTTGGATTCAATGGGAAGGGAAGCGACGGTTGGATTGAAATACTTATTATAGGAATAGATATCGTATTTCTGGATCTCCTGAATGGACAGCCTTTTGATGACAACTTTTGCCACTTTTGGGTTGTCTTTGAGATCATTGTTGCAGTTGTTGTGGATTTGGTCATTGAATGTGAGGAATGAGTTGTCTTTGGGACTCATTATGGCATCAAATGGGGATTCAATGGATTGATGCCATTCTGTGCGTAAAGTAATGCATAATATGTCATAAGATTAGTATAATCTGTCAAATGCTGTCATATTTTCATCAATTGTTTTATATTTGTAATGCTTTCAAACGAGACATTCATTTGAACTCTGCTTTAATATAAAGTTATTGTTGAATGCATTGAATATAAACGCACATAAATTGAACATTAAATATAAATCTCAAATGTTTGTCACGAATGAAGACATATTTAAAAACTTTAAATTTTTACGCGAAAGCAATAGAAAAGCAAAGTTTCAAAAGCTTTCGGACAGAAGTCAATTATTTTGAGTTAATTTCTTAAAACTAGTAAACGTTGAATATGGGTAAGGGTGGCATATTTCTATGAAATACATGTCCGCCGATTGGGCTACAGGTGCTCACCACAGATCTGGTATTCTTTTTGAGCGGTCACGTGGGGAATGTATGGGTCAGTAAAACCCTATCCGAATAACTGACACATTATTTGAACACAATTTGTGTCATAAAACTAATGAGTAGTCAATGAATGTCCAAATCGTGTGAATAACATGTTTTGTGTACAACTTAACCAGTTTTTACTGAATTGTTTTAAGACACAAAAATTAATTCGAAATACAATTAGTTGGAGAAACTAAACGTTATTTTAAGACTCGATTAAATGAACACAAAAGATGTCTCATAAGAACTTCATTGTATCTCCAATTGCCTCCAATTGTGATCAAAACAACCATTCAATGGCTTGGAGTGAATCCAAAGTAATGAAAAGTTGTAACAATTGGACGGATAGGAAGATATTAGAGTCACTCGTAATTAGAGGTTTTCATGAAACATCACTACTTAATAGGGATAAAGGATTTCAATTAAATGAAATCTGGAGTTTAGTTATCGATAACATCTCGTGATTTGTCTATTATTTAGTTTTGAAAGTTTTTAATTCGTTTGATCTCATATTTTATAATAACTCGTCACGAAGGCTCCGATTAGGACCCAAAGTACTCGAGTATTCAGATCTAATAAATATCTTTAAATCATCACTAAGTCTAAAGAGTTATTTCACATCATATTTATTCTATAATTAGTTGTATTGACCTCCAGTTTAATAAATGTTCAGGAACAATATTCTCTTGGATGGCAAATTCAAAATAAGCATAGATTTAAATGAAGATTCAGACACATCACTAAATCGTACGAATTTCTATGAAAAGCAACATTTGGTTGCAAGAGATTCCTATAAAGTTTCATTTCATAGCAAATCTAATGTATAATACAGTAATTACTCATATTGTCAATAGTATTAGTGTACTATTCATGTAATATTCATATCAATTGGATTTGATATGAATATTGAGACCTATATATCACAAAATGTGACATCAATTCAAATTATATAAGGATTGTGTGATTTGTATGAACACCTACTTTATACATAGGAAAACATTTGATCATTACCTCTATATTTGTAAATAAGGCATATTCTCGCAAAAGTATTACAGATGGACATCGAAAACCTCAAGGACTTCGAAATAAACTGCCGGTGCTCTGTGCACTAATCACACTTAACAAACTGTACTTACTATAAGTACTCACAAGTCAACCAATTAACAGGTATAGTGTGTTCAGTGCAAGTAGCACCGGTAGCTTATCTGTTAACAACAATTAACAGTAAAATTCAAGAATTCGATAACAAATTACATATTATTTCTAATAAATTCTTTATTGTTATTACATTTTATGCATACATTCAGCAAAAATGCGGTATATTCAATGAATTTCATTGGTTTTATTATTAATTTTCAAAACATTTCTCGTAAATAAACATTTAAAATACAAAATTAAATAAAACTTGTTAACAAATTGCGTTCAATGCAAATTTAAAAACATACAAAAAATAAACTAAATGTATTTGATTATATGATTGCTTGACAACTATAGTAAATATTTTTGAATATAAATTGTGTTCAAATAAATTGGATATATTTGGCATAACTTGTGCCTCAATTGCAATCATAATATAATCGTATAGTTTATGTTTAAGGTATACATAATAGTTGTGCAAAATATGTCACAATTTGTTGTACTTTTAATACAAAGCCTGAACTCCGAGGACAGTTATGACACCCAAAGCGTACATCAAGTATTGCGACAAATATTTGGGCGTAAAGTCGCGTCTTTTGGTCAATAATAGGGACATAAACCGGAGTTTACTGTCATTATAGGGTGGATAGCGCTTACTATTCACACAAAAACAATATATCGTTAATTGGTTTTAATTATGGAAATGATTGCAATGAACTCACGATCCGATGGCCTCCAGAACCGGATTATATCCGCGAATCAGTATAGACTTCTCGTGTGAGAAGGTGTCAAATGAGTACTTTCCGTGATATCGACCCAAACCTGAGGCTCCAATGCCACCAAATGGCAGCGTATCTATCGAGAGGTGAATGACGGTATCGTTTCCACAAATGGAGCCTAAAATAGATAATAATTGTCAGCAAAAGGATAGGAATGGTATTGAATGCAGGGCTGACTCACCACTCGATGTCTCGTTTACGAACTTATCGATTGTCTTCTGATTAGTTGAGAACAAATACAAAGACAACGGTTTGTCTCCCTTTTTGATGAAATTGATGGCGTCGTCCTCCGATTGGACGCTCACTATCGGAAGAACGGGTCCAAAGATCTCTTCACTCATAATCTGATAGATAATCAAATCTATTCATTAAAAATTTTCATATTTTCAAGATTTGGTCACTAATTACGGGATCATTAGGCGAGACATCGACCAAAACGGTGGGTGCGATGTAGTTCTCGGAGCTGTCAGTCTGTCCGCCGATCACAGCCTTCCCTCCGCCGGCCATTAATTTCGTGATTCTCTCGAAATGTTTTTTATTGACAATTCGTGCGAAGTCTTGAGAGTTCTTCGGTTCTTCGCCGTAAAACTCTTTGACAATCTTCGCCGCACTTTCTATAAGAGTTTTCTGCACTTTAGGCGAACACAAGACATAGTCGGGTGCGACACACGTCTGGCCGGCGTTTATCAGTTTTCCCCACAAGATCCTTCTCCACGCCATCTCCATATTGGGCACCGAATCGTCGATATATAGGGGACTAAACAATGAGAATAATTAGACAGAGTTTTAACAACTTATAGATAGAGAGAATGTAGGCCTACCTCTTGCCGCCCAACTCCAATGTGATGGGTGTCAGGTGTTTGGCCGCCGCCTCGTTCACGAGTCGCCCGATTTGTGTCGAACCCGTGAAGAAGATATCTGAGCAATGAATGTTCATAAGTTTGTTTTTGGAGAGTTATGTTGGTAGCTCAGAATGTCAGTTTGAAAAGAGACTCATTGACAACACATCGAAGACCAGGAGGCCAATAGTGTACTTTCGTGAGGACCTATTGTCTTTTATACGACAAATTAGTCACAATTTTCACAAAAATCAATGTCAAAACCGATTCATACGTTGTCGAGATAACGAGGTATGAGTTCAGCTAAAGTAGTGGCCGTACTGTCGGATATTTCTGAGGGCTTAATGATAGCACAGTTTCCGGCAGCGATGGCACCGACGAGTGGGCATAGAGTCAACTGAATCGGATAATTCCAGGCGCCGATTATCAGTGCCAACCCAAAGGGCTCTTTGTGGATGAAAGCGTTGTCCATCATCACCACTAAGTTCTTGGACACTGACTGTGGTTTCATATTCTCCTTCAAGTGCATCAACTGATCTTTGATGTCATTCTTGACGAACTCTAATTCAGTCATCACTGTCTCGAATGGTGGCTAAGAAGTGAGACAATCAGTCAATTAAACACATCATATGATTGCAAATTCATTGAAGACATACTAAAGACTTCAGGAAAAACTGCCGTAATCGCTTCCGCAGCGACAAGAGTAGCTCTGTAGCTATGTTACGTAAGTTAACGCTCTGTGCTTTCAGTATTGGAAACCACTGTAAGGCCTACTTACGGTAGGTCGCCCTCGTAATCGCCTGAAACACAATGGGGTCATCATTAGCATCGCGAACGAGTACAAGTCATTCACATAAATGGCCAGCAAATGAAGAAATACATGAACCGATACCTCATAATCGGACGCGATTTGAGTCAAATGTATTGTCTTATAATCGCATTCAATGTTAATTATATCATAATTTATGTTTTTCGGCATTTTATACGCTCTTCAATACAAATATTTAATTAATACGATATATTCATAAATAAATAAATCACAAGTCTTTTTGGTTTATTTGGACATTTTGTCTCGCATTGTGTGTATTTACACAAAATATTTATTTAAATCACTTCTCAGACAATAAATGTAAAATATAAATAATTAGCAATTACTTTAACTGTAAAATGAAAACCCGTTTCCAAAAGCATATTATATAAGACGAGAGATGAGTCTCACATCTGAACCCTGTCAGTTATTTGAGATAAATCTAGAGTTGTGTTGTAGAATCGCAAGTTATTCTGAGTGCTTTTGGTTATGTTATCATCAATTATTATTTTAGTTAAAAACTTTGAATTACAGTTTGTATTGTTAAGAAAACCATTTTAATTAGTTTTTATCTATTAATTTAAAAATAGTATTTTAACTATAAGGAAGGAAATACATGTAAGTATTATTCGATAATAATTAGTATTGTATTTAACTATTTCGGCAAAAACTTTGGGTAATATACTTTATTATAATTTATAAACAGTTATAAAATTGAATTTAATTTTAGACTTATGTCGAGGTTTTATATGTTAATCAACGTTTGGTAGTTGTTATCCAAACTCCCACTCAATTGATACCCTATAAACGGCAGTTAATTACTTTGTTGATAAATTTAATTATTTGTGTATTTACGTTTTGAATTAATTATTGTTGAATAATAATATTAATCACTGTATTATGGCCATGATTTTTTCAATATTCTTCAAAATATTATATTTCAAAAAATATACAGTTATTAAAATCTAAAGAATCTAGAGATAAATGCATTGATAATCATTTGATAGTACTGTAAATGTTAAGTATTTTTTGATGTGTCTATGATTACAGACATTCATTGTGTGTATAATAGAAAGATATTTCGTAATCTATTGTTCCGATAAAGTCTAGTCTCTCTGATAACAAACATAACTGAATTCATACTCATATTAATATTATGTTATCATATATTCACTGCAAAGTTATATAAGTCTATCAGAAATACTTTGAATACACTTCTCGGCTATAATCATAAAATAGATACAAATAAATGTCAAACAGATTTGCGTGACTTTAGCACTAAAGCCAATCCTTGCAATCATTATTGCATTTTTGTACTCAAAATCATTTTCTCTTAAATTAATATTTATTCAAACTTTTATACAATTGAAGGCCTTTTCAATGGCTCTTCACTTGATAGAGTTTATGTTTATTTACCAAAAAGAATTCCTATAGTGGTTTCCGAACCTTTAATTCTTTATTAATAAGTTGTTTACACTGTTATTAAATCTTTATTAATATATTATCGACATTTTGATAACCATATAAACTTTTGGTCTGCTTTTGATTTACTAATTGAATCATTTATAATAAGTAGCAGTAGTTTATACAAAATAGTTAATTAAATTACAAAATAACAAAAAATTTTGGTCTCATTTGCAGTGCATTTCACAATCAAATCAATTCTAACGAATTATTTGCTCAATAATTAAGTAACTATAAATCCTGTTATCTATAGTAATAGCCGAATTTACGTTTACTTTTATTTTTATTTGCATTTAATGTAAGTTTAGTAATATTAATTATCTGTAACAAAACGAAAATATTTAACAAAAATCCCAAATATATTACGAAAAAGTAAAAAATAATTTTCAAATTGTTTTGCAATTAAATGCTTAAAAAGCATTAGTTTGTGAGTTAATGGTAATAGCAATGCATTCAATGTACTCAACACCGAGAAAATAGTCATTCAATGTTTGTTACAAATAAATACAAAATGATATATAAATTATACATTAAATGGTAACACAAATGAAACTTAAATGTGAAATACCTTTTCAATTAAAGCGGACATTATATGCGGCAATGAAAGTGAACCCAAATATAATGCAAATCTCAATGCAATGAGTGGACAATCAGTCGGACAGTGAGACAAAGCAGTGAATGAATGGTTGATTAGTGTCTGTCTGACAGTGAATGCGATTCATTGGAAATGAAGTATAAAATATGAAATTGTTTTTATGTTTTATGTTTGGGTTTGACATTGAATTCAATCAAACTTTCCTCAAAACTGATGAATTGATAAACAGATAACAAGTTATGGAGACATCTATTGATGCCATTCATCACCACTTCTTCCAACAAATACTTTATAACTTTTGCGTTCATTTGCTTTAGTCTTATGTAATATTTATGTTTAAAATGCCATCAAATATTAGTATTCAATAAGATATTTAATACTTAATACTTTTCATTTCTTAAGCCATAAGCTCTCTCTCTCTCTCTCTCTCTCTCATATTTTGGTAAATATTTGGTAATTTAAATGTGTTTAACACGAGAATTCACACATTTATAATATCATCAGCATTACTTACAGTCTAAATGACATTAAATATTCAACAGACCTCAAATTCTTATATACTGACTTATATTCTTAACTTAATTAAAAAGCATTTTTTACAGATTTTATATGAATAAAATATAATTTTTAGTTATCTTTTAAAATACTTTTACACATTTGTACCCAAACTCTAAACGAGTACAAAAGTACCCAAACTTGATTTATATCTACCAGTGCTCTGGTTTATGAAAATATGCATAAAATATTTTTATAAATGAGTAAATCTTATACAGTATTCTACAGTATCTTAACACAGAATACAAAATTTATTTTGCTTTTATATCCTACAAGAGTTACTCAAAAAAATGTTTTATATGTCTTTCGCATGAAAAGGGAAACTATTTTTTGATATTTCTTTTGATGGACTGGTATTTAATAACGAAATATTTGGCACGAATTCAATGATTGCATTGATTGACAATATTTTGAGCCCAACTCCCGTTGACTGACATTCAGTTTGAACGTCAGATTCAATTGCAATCACTTATTGGCGGCTATTTGTGCGACCATTTAGTTGTCAACTAATACTTTTCAAACAATAGTTGTCTAAAAGTTTTTAAATAGTTTCTGAGAGAAGTTATTATTATTTATTTGATGGAGAATTTGAGCCGAAAATTGCGATAAAGGCCTCACTTTTATGAGTTAGCGAAACACAAACACGAGTAGTGGCTGTAAAACAATAAAAGTCACAACAATTTTCATATAACCAATCAATTGGGAGTCAATGTACCGCTGCTGAGAGTGGGTCTCACACCAGACTACACCTGTTTTCTTCATTTATTTCATATATCAATAAATGGTGTTTTTGCTTAAGTAGCCGTTCCTCCACAGCACTAGTAGTTGTTTCCTATGACCTACAGTTATATCTTTGTCTTTTCTCTCTGTATATTCTATATTCTTGGTCCTCCACTGCCAGTCCCCTAACAACTGCTACTCATATCTAATGTCAAAAGTAATACAACAATAATAAAAGTATTCATTTATATCTGTGTTTGTTTAGTATGAGATTGGCTCGTGTAGGCTATGGTCAGGTATGAGTCCCTTTACGAGCAGTTTTGTATAATACAGTATAACTAAATAAACAGAAAAATTTGAGTTATTCTCACAATTAGTCTAAATGTGAGAAATAATGCTTAAAATAAATTGAAGCAAAGAATCCGACACTCGATTTAATATACAATTATATTGGCTTTTCATTCAACTCCCGAATAAAAACTTTAGTCCAAATTTTTGTCACAAATATTCAAAAAATTCTTTTCATTATTAGCTTTTCGGTTGTGAAACTCAAACCCAATATACAGTACGTATAAGATTTAATTGAACACTACATTCAAGCATTCATTTATTGCACACATACTGTAATCTAGAAATGCATTAACGTCTCGCAAATACAACCCAAGAATTATGATATTATAGCATACATTATGGTAACTTACCTTATAGTTATCATAGTTATGAATAACTGTTGGATAATTATATGCAATAATATTCCGCATAACGACTAACAAAAGGATAAAACTTATTCAGCGCTCAAAAAATGGACACAAAATGTAATCAAAATAATAACTAATGGCAAAAAAGGCCTTATTTTACCTCAATTTAGATTCAAAACTCTGAATAAAAAGATTAATTTTAAAGATTACAATTTTTTGGTTGAAATAACTTTTAAAATATTGTTAAATACTGGAAATCTTTTGGAGCAAACCATGGCATATGGTTAAGACGTTTAAGACATCAAACGTTTTATAATAATAGATATTAATTTAAATTCAAATAAACTGACGGATCAATCAAATGTAATTTCAAAACATATTTATTTATTTATTTTTGTAAATATTATATACATATTGAATAAAATTAATTAATACTAGAGTTTCGGAAATAAAATACAAAATGTAAATTAAAAGATTGAGACATAATTATTTATATTAATTTCAATAAAATAATTAAAACTATAAATATATCTAAAAATTGGTTTCTTATTCATAATTATATATAAATATAACTTAAAAATTCACAAAATGTTACAAATATTTTCAATTTTTGAGCTCAAACTCAATTCCAAGTAATCATAAGATTGTTTTTTCGTGTGTTTAATGTTCAGAAAAACAAGTCTATTATTATTTATATATAAATACAAAATTTTTCATAAATAATTCGCTTTTTATGTATAACCGCTCATTCAGTTCACAAGAATCTTGAGTTTAAAATTTAATTTCCAAGTGATTCGCAAAACCAACATTTCATTCAAAAGTATTTATTATAATTATTAATCACTAAATAATTTGAGAAAAAAACTATTTTTCATTCAAATTGAAAATTAGCTGCTTTTGGCCAAACATTAGACGTAAAATATGGCAAAAAATTGGTTGTATTGTATAAAATGCTCTCAAAAAAGGCTAAAACAATAGTTTGTGGAAAAACAACAAAAAGCTGATCCAATGAGTGGTGAAGAACGGGTGCGAATGGCATCAAATGGTGATCACAAAAACATTAATGATTACTTCCAATCAAAGTTCACTTCCATTTAAGTATATTTAGTTCACAATAAACACATCAATCCTTTCGGTTTTTATGTCCAAGACTTGATTTCCAAAGATTAAGTGTTGTTATAATTATATTTTATTATTTATTAACGCAATGTTCGCATAATTTATATATATATGAGAAGAATCGAGTCATTTATTTACAATTAATCATAAAATCTTATTTATTATTATTTGTTTGTTTTGATCGCACCTCAAGAAAAGGCACACATTATATTCAATTGTCTAAATGCCATCAGAATTGCCGCCAAACTCTTGAGATATATTGACACGAATTCTGCATTGCATTCAAATATATTTCTCTCTCGTATTGTCCGTGCGATTCATTCAAATCAATGTCTATTTGCTGTCCACACGTTTGATCCGAACATTTGATGTATAATTTTTGGCACAAATGATGAATTATTAAAATCATTGAATCAATGGATGAATTATTAAGAGAACTAAACCTCAAAAATCACTTAAATTTAGTTCAATAAACGGTTATAAGTTTATTCTGATCCAAGAGAGCAGTAAATTGATTGTAATAATTAAAGTTATTGTCCTAATGGGTGACCACATGAGAGCACCGCCACTATTAAGTCCATCACTTTTTTCTCGGGTATCGTTGGGCCGCTTATCGCTAATGTCTGTCAAACGGATATCAAAAATAATAAATTAATAAAATTATAATTTTTTGTCACAAAATAGTGCGATAAGAATGCATAGGAAAAAGAGTGAATAATAAATGTTTTGGGCGTTGAAGACATTTGAAATTTTATTTATTTCATATTTCATATAAATATATGAATGTTTGAATGGCCAGACGTTTTGGGAAATGGCTTTTATCGCGAGTGTGTGCTAACGTATAGGGAATGAACTGCTTTTCGTGTGATGGTTGGCACAGGAACGCCAAAAAAGGCATCAAATCTCTTCATATAATTGAAAAACAATTTTTGGTGCCTTCAGTACTGTATGTGTTTACACCTGGCCTTCCCTTCCAGTGCTGCACAGAGTGTGTGTCCCTTCTGGCCATAACTGATACTTCTTTACACATTAGTTGTGTTCAATTGAATGTTTTAGCTCTGCTTTTAGGCCACATATCGTCCCCTTTTACAGCTCTATCCCAATGCCTATGTTATCGCCCAATACCTCAATAACTATTACCAATACTTGTTTATCAGACAATTATTCAAATGTCTTCAGCAATCAATTCCCAGAATATCATCCACTGATAAGAGCGGTATTTAAAACATTTTTATTTAATAATAAAAACTGTATTCCTTTTAAATGGCTATAATTGGCTCAACGTTTTGAATGAAGTTTCAATGAAACGGTGTGTGAGAGGAGTAGTAAACTATGGGAACACTGAATGTAATGCCAATTAAATGGCATTTACTGTCAAAATCAAAATCTAAGAGACAATACCTTTCTTTTTAGAGGCGTATCCCTGATCTGCTGGTCTCGAGGGGTCGTAAATGTGTTTAATAGCCGGCAGTTTCGTGAAGTGCGGTCTCCACCAGTACGGCGTTTGAGCGGTTGATGACTGAATGATCGGTGACTTCGTAGACGGCGTGTACGCCATGAGTGACGGCCTATTCGTCGAGTAGACGTTGGACGTGTTGGACAGGGAGGTCTGATACCACGTATTCTTGTGTGGTTGGCGTTTGGCGGCCCCCGTGTCGAGCGGCGGCGCCCGGTTTGAGCTGATGTTGACGGGCGGCTCCAGAGTCCATATCCGCACCACTCGAGCGGTGGTGCTCTGAGTGACCGGTTTTGCAGTCGTCGTACTCGTTGTGGTGGTTGTGGTCGTTGAACGTCCTGATGGCGGAGACACTGTAATCACAAAACACATACCAATTAACAATTTATTTGATATTCTGTGCAAATATTTAACAACTATTTTATTAGCCTCTCATACGCTCTGCAGACAGAGAACAATGCATTTAATGATATACAAGAATATCGAGAGAATACTGTTTCTCTCCAATGCATTGAATAACAAATGATAAGTGTCTGAAAATTAGGGCAAAAATGATTGCTATAAATAATAATTATGATTGTGTATGGAATGGACACAAATATATTTGAATTTCTGTTTGAATACAATTATCCGTATCATAAATGAATGTATGAATAAATAGGGAACACATGGGTTGAGGCATTGAGATGAGGGCCTCACGAAAGGTCTGTCAGTTCCGAGTGTTTGGTTCGCGTATACCATAACAAAGGGAGTCTCACATAGTCTTACATACAGACAGACGGTTCGGTAAAGTATGTTAAAAAAATCAGTATAAAATAGAAATAAATCAAAGAATCTCTCAATTATTATAGGATAGCGGCAATTGTGTCGGCAATTGAATCTTTACACAAAAAACTGAGTTAACATTCATTCATAATCATAACAGAGAGCCTCACGTTTGCCGATCGGAGCAACACTTTGGAGGTGTAGGCAAATGGCAGACCATAGGCTGCCCTATGATAGTGATGCCAGTGATTGCCATTCAAACCCGAGGCAAACAACTTATATAATGATTAACATATTATGTGAAGAATGCAACACATCTATGAAAATAAATATAATATCTCTGCCAGAGATCTGCGAGACGTAAATAATAATTTTAAAACGATTTTTAACTAAGCATTTGATGATAGAGTTTAAAGGTATAGCTATTGCCATCACTATTCCGATAGAGAATTGGTATTCAATAATAATTTTCATTTAATTGGATTATTAACTCAATTGAAGCCCAAAACTGCCGAACCATTACTTCTTATAAATTAATTTTCAATATAAAAAACACCGAAACAAATCAAGTAATGACCAAAAGGTCTAATAAAATGCAAATCAATAATCAACTAATTATTCGCCAATAAGTCTCTATTAAATCATAGTAAATGCCTAAACAGTCACATCCCTGGCCGATAAGACCACCCAAACAACGCAAACACAAACATTTTTACTGACAATATTCAAAAACGCTTTCAAATTCAAATATTTGATTCAATCAATACATGTCTATAAATAAACACAAAAAATTTTTGTGTGAATTTGTTGCAAAAAATAAATTCATTGAATATATGGATAAAAACCAGGAAAAGCGACCAAATCGTTATATATTTGCCGTACAATCCATACAATGGGATGCCTTTCAATGGCTAAGTGTGTGACTCATTCTCATGGCTTCTCTAATGCTATCATTTTTAATATACCGTACAATCAATTGTATGGATATTTTAGTCAAATATCGTTACTATTCATTCACATCCACATCCACATTGGCAATTCAATATGACGGTATTCAATAGTATTAATTCAATGAAATATAATTAAATAAAATATATGTATTGAACACATAGGTATCACTCATACGGAGACTGATTGGATCTATAATTGAGTTAATACTAAATATTGAGAATATATTCTGTGATAAATATACAAAAATGCAAATATATTCCAATAATAATATGTCTTTTCCCACAAAAATACAAACTCTACACTAAAAGTAATAAACATTTTTCACAAAACCTAATAAAGACTTGAATTGGACCCCTATTTATAATAAAGCGAATCGACAGTAAATTAATGAAAATTTAATTCCGAGTCCCGGAAAACTGGAAAACCTTATATATAATAAATTCGTATTCGCCGCCAACCATTGGCACCGGTATTCAATTATTAATTGGTTATCAAATTAGAAAAAGGATTTTTAATTCTAAACAAAATAATTTATTGGAAAATATTAGGGAACAAAATCAAGAGATATTTGGCAATAGTTTACAAAATTGATCAAAACTTTAAATACAAGGAAAAAGAGTTAAATATTATTTAAAATGCTTTTTATTTTTGTCATTAAACCTAATGATCGCTAAATAGATTAGAAATGATATCAATCTAAACAGTGAGATATAGCAAGAAAAGAAAAAACTATAATTAATCAATAGATTTGAAAAATAATTAATTTGTTGATCTCTACTCTAAGAATACAGGTGAGCACACAAATCTAATATAAATATAAATATAATAAAAAAATATTTGTAATAATTTTAGCATTTTGCCATGTTTTCTCACATGTATATAGTACTAAAAGATAAATGGTTTCAATAATTCATTGGAAAATGTTTTGGCAAAACTCAATATTAATTATGTGTTGCCTTGGAGTGGAGGCAAGCAATTTAGGAGTACTTCTCAAACACCTCTCCATAAGAAAAAGAGAGAGAATCAAGAATATAAGTATTAAAGCATTTAAATTGCGGTTCTCTTATAATGAACAACAGCCGTAACCAAACCCCCCGCCCAACATTCCCAACACACAGTCACTGCCATATTACAGTACATACAGGCCATACAAGTGCCACATATAGCCAGATATACAGCTCTACCACTCTGTTCCTAAATCTCTGGGATTCACTCAAGACGTCTAACATTGCCTAACATTCCTAACCAATAGTCGGAACTACAAAAAAGTAAAACTCAAAACACAACAAATATCAATACCAGTGCCTATTCTTACCGTACTATCAATTGTTAATCACTATATTCTCTATCTTTTGACGAATAAATATATTTTATTATTATTACAATTTAGAAAAAATGCAATTTTCACGCATTCATACACTACGGGCTCAGTTGGTTCGGGGGAAACACAGACACTCCATAACCGCATAGAAGTTATATATTTGTGCATAACTTATACAGTATATGAAATAAATGCAGAGGTTGTGAGTTTGAAGGCTCATGAAATTTATATTAACACGACCTCACCGTCTCTTCTGCTCTCCCTTTCCCTCCCAATCCCTCTCTCCATTGCTATGACTTGTTTTTGGCTGAAGGAGAAGGAGATACGAGTGCGAAGACTAGCACTGTGTTAGATATTGCCGAGAGAGAGAGAGAGAGAGAGCGAGAGAGAGACTGAGGAGTTCAGCCCATTTTCATGTCTAACACAATCTGCTAGTGCTATGCATAGGGTTTCATAAATATGGAAAATATTATATCAAACATAAGGTATAAACACAGCATAAGAGACACCAAAAATTAAGTATAAGTTATCGTTTGATTTGAAAGCAAAGTTAAAGTCGAAGAAAACTATTTCTTTTGATAACAAAAAGTGCTTTTTCTCTTGTGGTGATTGAATTTGAACTAAATTTATATAAAAAAAATTGTTTTATATTTTCTATACACACAGAGCAGTGTGGAAGTGCTCGCGGAGTGCCTAATATAATATAATAATAATATTTCTTGTGTTAAAAATATTTCTTTTAAAACTTGCAGTGAATTTATTATAAAAGTCGAGATCATGACTGACCCCACAATTACTTATACCTGCGCTCACACCAAAAGGCATCATAACTACAGTCTAAACAGCCATTACGGCTCAGACCCACAGCTCGCAAATAGTTTAGCGAAAAATTTCTTACTTTATAATATAATTTAAAAAACAGTTTTCTTCGCAAAATATATATTCAAAAGAGTTTTTGATATCACAAAAAGGGGTGTATTATGTAATACAACTCAATCTTATGGCAAATAATAAAATCTTTTAATTTGAAAAACATCTCATCAAACGACTGAAAAGACTTAATATAATACTAATTCTTTAATCGATAATAAATACTAAGAAATGTATGAATAAATTATCTGATAAGAGGATCAGATTTAGCACACATTTGTGTAATTATTTCATAATTGATACGATTATGAGTGACCAGAGATGTGGTTCACATAAGGGCTTACGAACGGGGAAGTGATGACAAAAACAACCAAAAATATGTTAAAAATATATTTCAAGTATTGTAATTGCTTTCATAACAAAAGAAACAAACTTTTCAATAAACAAAATACATTTAAATAAATTAAAATCCAAACAAAAGTTAATTAAAATTCTATCCTATTTTGCAAATCAATTGCCTTTTAATGGAGTAATTATCCATTGTTTGGGCGAATATTAAACGGCTTTGACTGTAGTTATTGTCGGCTTTATTGCTGTTTCAGCCCATTATAGAAGTTTTTACCCAAAAAATTAATAGACAAATATTTAACAAACGATTGTATCAAAAATAATTATTGCCTCAAAAAACAGTTTTTATAATCGACACAAAGTTTTATAAATTATTTTTGATTAAAAAGATATCTTAGTTTTTTCATAATAAATATATTCACAAGTATTCATTCTTTTTGTGTCAGATATTTCTGGATGTGTTTTGAGTAAAGAATAAAAAATATGAATATTTTATGTGTGAATAACTCCTTTTTTATGCACTCATTATAGCGAAATCTATTATTAACTAAACGCTGGTTTGCTTTTTGTTATCAAAACAATAGGTTTTTGCAAATTATGTAAAATATTAGTTAACAGCAAAAAAGTTTTGGCACTTTATTAGCCGATAGTTTGAGTGATTTATTGCGCAAATTATTAATCAAATTACGAGAAATGCAAATATAATTAATGAGTGGATATTAACATAAATACTAATATAATAATACATACGCGAACTCCTCTTACAGCACACTTTGAATACGACTTTCATGTGATGGGAATTACATCTTCCGGGTGACAGCGAAGGTGTTTGTGATAATGAGATAAAGTAGTAGTCCTGTCCGGGCAATAGAAGTTTTTACCCAAAAAATTAATAGACAAATATTTAACAAACGATTGTATCAAAAATAATTATTGCCTCAAAAAACAGTTTTTATAATCGACACAAAGTTTTATAAATTATTTTTGATTAAAAGATATCTTAGTTTTTCATAATAAATATATTCACAGTATTTCTCATTCTTTTTGTGTCAGATATTTCTGGATGTGTTTTGAGTAAAAAATAAAAAATATGAATATTTTATGTGTGAATAACTCCTTTTTTATGCACTCATTATAGCAAAATCTATTATTAACTAAACGCTGGTTTGCTTTTTGTTATCAAAACAATAGGTTTTTGCAAATTATGTAAAATATTAGTTAAACAGCAAAAAAGTTTTGGCACTTTATTAGCCGATAGTTTGAGTGATTTATTGCGCAAATTATTAATCAAATTAAGAAATGCAAATATAATTAATGAGTGGATATTCACATAAATACTAATTATTATGTATGCGCTTGAGGAGAATGTCGTGTGAAACTTATGCTGAAAGTACACTACCCTTAATGTAGAAGGCCCACTGTCGCTTCCACAAACACTATTACTCTATTTCATCATCAGGACAGGCCCGCTGAACTCCAGGCCACCCGGTTGTGGAGTGAATGGTCTGAATGTAATCGTATAATATCGGTTCAAAAATGGTTTATCACAGACAGCGATGGTTCGGGCGGTCGCCGAATTGGTTATACGACACGAGTCGTACTCCTCTTTAGATACCTATCCGTCAAAAGCAAACAATCGATACATTCATTCAATTATTCATAAAAACAAGAAGAAGAAGAAAAGCACAAAAACTAAAAGTGAACTCAAATTACAAATTCAAATCAATTGCAAATTGCAGTTCACTTGGCATTCATTCGCATCGACTGATTCTCCTCTATCTTATAGTTTGCGTCAAAAAACTTTTTTCTATCTCTTATTTTTGGCATTCAATTGATTCCGAGTTTGGCGTTTGAAATCAATATTTATTATAAGAAGTGATGAATCAATCAATTTGAAGGAAATGCTAGCGTATAGGAGATAATGGCCGTACATTATAGATGATGAAGGTCTCGATGTCGTCCTCCCGGGTGCCCTTCGAGTACATGGGGCACACAATGTTCACCTGGTCGTACTCGTAGGCTACGTTACCCCGGTTCACGTCGATTATGTGATCCGTGTTATCGATTCGGAATCTGTTTGGGTTTCAAACACAACATTTTATATATATTTTCCAAATCATATAATTAAATCTAATTATAATAAAAATATAAAAATTCATTTGCATATAAATTACACTTTATATCACCGAAGCCTATGATAACAAAAATGTTTGTCATTCGAGTGAAAAAATATTGGCCTTTAATTAAAAAAATCCTTAAATGAAAAAAATATATACACTTTAATATACAAGACATGACATGAAAGTCATTCACCAAAAAATACACATAATATTCAACCGAAAAAATAATTAATTAATTTTTATATTCTCAACCGTTTTGTGTGGGGAACTGACTGACTGTGTGTTTGTGTTTCAAGTGGTTTTCGGATTTGAGGATCAAATTGGCGAAAAACTTGTATTATTAGAAATTCAGTATTATTTTTGGTGTTATAAATGTTTTTTCATCACAAGAGGTTGTATAGAGAGGTAAAGAATAAAAAGTAAGAGATTTTCAAACAAAATTCAAAATATAAATTGAAATTAAAATAAATGAATTCCGAGAGAGAGAGAGAGAGAGAGAGAGACTGTTTGAGGGAAATTATAAATATTAAGTGCAATAAATAACGATTAACGTAATGCAAAAGACCACAAATAATCATCAATTTTACACAATATTTAATAATCGGAATGCATGGCAAACATTTTGATGGTATGACTAGTTTTCTGGTATTTAACTTCATTTCAATGAACGAGTGTTTCTTGAAGTTTGAGTTTTGCATTCAATGAGAGACAGTGTGTTGTCTCTCGATGTGATAGTTTGAGGGAAGACTGACTTGTGAGACAGTGAGAGACGATTATAAATAGCAATTAATTGATGTCTCACAATAGGATGGCAGAGATGGTGGCAATAATGATGGTCATCATCATTAAGATGAGGTGCAAAGTTCAGCGCTCTTGCAATCACTTTCGTTTAGAAGCAATATATGGGCGGACACTCCAGGCCTTTATGCCTCCCTTCGCATCACATTATTATAGATTGAGAGCTGTTTTTATAATTTTATAATAAAAAACACTTTTTGCCGACCAGTTCTTCAGATATGCCATTAGCTTCATATGCCTTCGCACTGTCTCTGCATTTCGGTGCCTCTCTCTCTCTCTCCCTCTCTCTCTCTCGCTCTCTCTTCCCATTCAAACACCATTTAAACACCACTTTTACAGTATTTTAAACACAACTAATGTTTAAGTAAATTAAGAAAAACTAAAACCCAAATATAAATCTTACAAAACATTAAATTATATGAGAATTAAAAACAAGAAACACTTTTTCGCAAACTTTCAATTATAAGTTACAATGAATTTCTAATTCAAACCGAAAATTAAAGCCTTACTATAATTAGTATATGAATTGACATACAATTAGAGATCAATTGAATAAAAGGAAGGGAACGGAACCGAAACGAGATGTCTATTGACGAGCAAATCATAAGCGATATGAATGTATGTATTGATCGCAATCAGAGTCTCTTATATTTAGGTCTATTTCGGAGGTACAGTAAGTAAGTTATGTAAGAATAGGCAATAAAAGCAAAACAAATAATTTGATTATTGCATTGCATTAGATGTTAAATGTGTCACAAATTGATAGATCAAACAACAGATTACAATCTCGATTGCGTTCAATATATTCAATGGTTTGTAATTGTTTGGCAAACAATCTCTCCAACAGTGTTGGTGTAGATCTGCAGCCAAATGAGGAATTTATATGAAATTTGCGAAACAACAACAACACAGCAAACAAATCAGACATAAAAAACAGATTATTTATTCGCTCGGAGTTTGTCTGATAGTAGAGAGCAATCAAAAGTGTTTTTCTCATCGTTTATATGACGCGTGAGTCGAGACTTCTTTGTGAGAGGAATACACCGATTGCTTTGCATATGCGATGGCATCCTATGGGCCCAACACAACACCCAACAACATACAGGCGCTCTCGCCATACAAACAAAAGTATGCGGCCTTTCGTAGAGATGAGACCTGACCGACCCATCCCATCCCTAACCACCCAAACCAACACAACAGACGAGGCCTTTAAATGCCAGCGAGTAGTGTAAGAAAAGTTTTTAAACTCATCTTTTAATTTATTAGCCGATCATAAGACGAGATAATGACTCGAAAAATATATGAACACAAAAAAATCTCATCAATGAATGAATGGGAAACTCATTTAACGCCTAAATATCGCCTAAATATACACTATTTAACCTTCAAATGGGTTAATACCAAATACAGTGCAAACTTTTTAACTATTTTTTGGGTTCGGGTTCGCAATTTGAATACAGCACTCATACATGACTTGCATTCAAATAGTGTTGTTATGCATAATATGGCACTTATTTTAATAACAGTCATGTAATTCGATTCACACTATTCTTTCACATCATATGAGACATCAAACAAATACTTTTCCTCCTTTACTACACTTTGCTTCACATCTCAATTGTGGCTACATTTGCAGTCTTTTTCATGACTCTCTTCCCTCCCTCTCCACCACTCCATTCACATCTCGCATAAGAATATACACAGCATTCCATGAGAGGACAGGCAGTACTTCTCAAACATATTCATTTGACTGCAATTTGAAACCATTAGAATATACTCATTCTCTCTCTACTGTCAATGCAAAGTCTTTCATCCATTTTATGAGTCCCTCTCGTCTATCATCTGATGGTCTGATGGCAAGCGTTGCCTTTATTAATAACTTCGCATAAGTACTAAACGTGTGAATCAAATCAAGTCGAGATTACTTTTTGCACTACACTATCGTATAATAACATTCATAAATACAAATACATCAAATGCATGTACAATTGAAATTTAAATTTATATTTAAGTGTCTTTTCATCTTTTTTCAATTCAATTGACAAACAATTCCTTTAATTCTTTAATAAATGAGTTTTAGATTTCCTGAACCGAGTGAGTCTATAGATGGGGAGGGGATTGGGACAGGGATTGTAATGGAAGGGAAAGGAAATCAATGAGATTAAAGCATTTGTGCAGCTCTTATATGTTATATACTCTTATGTCGTGTTCAGTGCAACTCATGTCAGACCATCACAACAGTTAACAACAAATATATAAATCAATTGAAAGCTAAAACACAACTGAAAAACTGCGACAATATTTCAGTGAATGCCGAATGAGTGGAAGATTTATCGATTATTTGATGCCTAAGTCTTATTGCTGTTATAAATTGAAAACTTCAATCATTTTCATTCCCATACAGGCGTTTGAATACATATTACTCCGTAATACTATGTAATATGTTTTCAATTGTCATAAAATATATTATTTTGCCCGTAATTTAAATACGAGTATATAATTATGTAAATAATAAAGAAATTAATAAAACAATTTCCTTATAATATAATAACATTTAATTGATATTATGTTTCATATATTTATATTCTAATTGAAAAACATTTCATTGATTTTATCTTATACGGCATTATATAATCGATTAAATGTTTTGGTCAACAAATACAAACCCAAACTAATTGTATTAAAATAGAGTTTTATTATTATATCAGACGTTAATTTCATTAGTAATCTGTTGAGACAAACACGACATTTAGTCGATTGAATTATTATTAGATTTAGTCAACACACCATTCACTATAGGATTAAAAGGATATCTCATTCAATGTTATTCTCCCAGAAATCACTTCTAATAAATAAAATCCTAAAATAAAGACCAAAACCTCTGTAAACCAAACGAAAGCATAAATTATGAGATTTGGTGAAAAAATGATTAATACATTCCTAACGATAATCTAATATTCAAAAGCGAGAGAAACAATAAAAAGGGGTTCGAGAGAGCGAGAGAGAGAGAGACTTCAGAGATTGAGTTAATGGACAAGACTTACGTATACAACACATGATATATAAAAAATGTTTATTACGTGATTGGAAAACAAGTTTTTGCAGTAAATATAAGACTCGAAATAATACAGTGAATACTGATATGATATATAAATAAATAGCTTTTTACTAATTTAGGAAATAAGTGCTTCAAAAGGCATAGAAAAAGTCGGGATGGATGTGGATGTTGTGCACAAATATTTAAATTAGATTAAAGACAAACTCAGAAGTTATGCAAAAACAATAAGTGTATGCAAGAGAAGGCAATGTATGCTATGCTATGATAAGGCAGTGAAATGGAGGCAAAAATTATAATTTCATGTCTTATATGAGACAACACATGAATGTTGAGTGAAATGGAGAGACAAACAGAGAGAGAAGAGATAACAAAAATGTCGTTTTATATCAATAATAGCGTATATAATAATAGAGAGACAGAGAGCGAGGCGAGAGATAACATGATATGGCGTTTGGAAGTCATGTATAGAGAAATACATGATATAATCCGCAATAATCTTCATTCAGGCGTCCAATTATGTGACACAACGAAACGCTAATTTAATCTAAATCTGCTTATAGTGTGTGTCATAAATTCAAAATTTTGAGTCAATATATGAATAGTGCGGACATATATACCGCGTAAGAAAATATTTGCCACTGAGAGTCGAGATTTTCATACGTTTATGAAATAAAATCAATACATGTTTGGGAGTGAGAGTACTATTAAGGGTCTATGTTCTCAACGACACAATACTTACACTGGTATTAGACTATGAGAGCAGATGTAGGTTAGCTCTGGTAGCTCTCTGTCAGGTCTCTGTGCACAAGAAAATTGTTTTCTCCATCATATGACTGACTCAATGATAATTCCATAGATTTAACAGAGATTTGCCATCAGATTATTTAAATCGCAAAATACATTGAATTGTGTTTTACAACTGTTTTGTTATATGGGATAAAAATATTGAACACAACCATCATATAAAACGCTTGTAAACGACATGTCATACCGTATAAGACATAGAAAAATCCCAATTTATATAATTCCAGCGCTATTCAGGAAATATTAGTTCAAATAGATTTGAATTTCAATTTTTATTTTCCATTCATTCGTATGAAATTTGTTCATTCAATCATACGTTGAGATGCAATCCATATAAGACTTTCAATCAATTCTCTTATGACATAATTATCATTAAATGCAAAAATTTATAACAAATTAATGCCAAACATTACATACAGGTATGAATTGATTGTTTTCGTATGCGAGTAACAAAATAATTAAAAATGTGGAGTAATGTACAAAAGAAGTTGGAAATGGTGTCAATCATTCACTTTCATCTCAATATGTATTGCAGTTATTATAATCTCAGGCAATCGTTTGGCTCAACTAAATAGGAGACCCTTACGTAACAACGAATTAATTAATTATTTTATGTTAAAAAATACAAAAAACACTTTTCTTTAATATATGAAAGGCTAAGCAAAAAAACGAGAGAAAATTAAGACAAAAAACTTAAGGAAAGTTGTGAAACAAAAAGAAATGCCTTCAAATGCCTTCAAAAATTGTTAATAAAGTCATTGATAAATATGTTTAAAAGTATGCAACGGATGGAGATATAAGAGACGAGTATTGATGGCATCAGAGAAAGAGATTTTGGTTTGTAATGAATTGGTTGGAAGTGCTTCAACCAAAAAACAATCAAATTCTTTGTTTAGCTCGGGATCTGTCAACAGATCTCACAGTTATATATAAATACATCACATAATGAATGCCGGATATAAGCGACGAATACAACACACAATCGCAAAGAAATCCGCTATTTTTTGGGCACTTTTTCACTGTTTGGAAAGTTTTGCAACGAAAATGGGGTCGACTCGAGACTCTCGACAACTCATTCATTCATTTTAGTGATACAATTGTGAGACATACAAAAAACAGGCAAAAAATAATAGAAATGAAAAAACTGCTGAAATAAATGAAATATAAAATTTGTCACAAATGGGAATACAATCGTTAAAATAGGTTTCATGTCTAACAGAGAAAAATGTCTTTCCGGTCATTCGGCCAACACATACAACACTACATATACTGTGCGCCAAATGGAGGGACAAAATATGTAATTATATAATAATTAATGAATTGTTGGCTATGTATACAACAAAAATACACTTCAACTGAAAAAAATTGTCGGAAAAAGCATAGATGGGTGAGAATGGGAACCATTATGCGATTGGAGTGGTGTTTGTGTTGTACTAAACTATTTAATAGATTTGATTTTAATATACAGTATATCTCTATGAGGCGTGTCTTCACAAATATAACTGTCGATTGCAATGCATTTTCGTATTACAAAACAAGAATTTATTATTTGAGAGTAAAAACGAAAATATAATTGAATTCAGAAAACAAAAAACATTAAAACAAGAATAGAGAGAGAAATGTAATGAAAAAACAAATATATTATAAGGTTTGGGTGTTAACTATTGCAACGACTTTTGGATTATAAAAAAATACATTTATATATTGATTGCCAAAAGTCATTATAGTATTAAATAAAAGAAAATTAAACACAAAATTCATTACTTTTCATAAACCAAATGTTTGCATTTCGCATGTAATTGTAATCACAAATATATATATATTTTTGGCAAATGTTGCCAAAAATTTGCGAAAAATAAATGAAAACTCAATTTATAATCTCATTTAAAATGCAATTATTTTTATATCGCAAGCAATAAGAGAGAAAAAAAATTAATTCAATTTCTACGGTGTATTCAATAGAAATTAAGTCAATATTTAGACCAAAACTGATGCAAACATTAATTTATTTCTCATATTTGGAGAGAAATATTATTTTTACATTTTTGTAATAACTCTTTGCGAGAAAAAAGTTAATTACGAAAAATGGTTATAATTTTCATTCGTTCGCCATATCATTGAAAAACTTATTTTTCTCTTTAAATTAATGTGAAATAAATTTAAAATTCAAAACCATTTTGAGCCACAAATGCTTTTGGGGCTCATTTCTAACGTGTTTTGCAGTCACTTCTGAATTCAATTATGAATTTATATTTTTCATTCAAATAATTGATATTTTAAACAATAAATTATTACCATTTGTTTGCGGATAAAAAATATTTGTTAAATGGGTTTTAAATGAATGCTTATTGTGTTGAATGACAAACACAAAAACAAAACTCAAACAACAAAATCAAATCAAATCCTAAACTAATAGCAATACTCAGCGCTTAACCAAACATTACTTGTAATTGAAATGTAATTGAGTTGTGAATAAAACACTACTAAATGGCGACAAAATGTACAGTTAATTGAGTTAAGCGACAAACAAATGACAAATCAATAGGCATTTGGTGGCCATTCATACGACTGTCACCTCCAATGACATGAATGGTGACAATGAGTGACACAATCAATGGTAGTATACGTACATAGGGTTGGATGAGTTCCAGTAGATGTCCGGCAGTCGGGCACTCGTACTGCCGTCGATCACCGCATTCATCACGAGGTACACAAACACCGTCCACACAGACATCACGTGTGCCAGTGGTGGTAGTGGTGGTCCTGTCCGGCAACACATCCTCATTGGTGCCACACTTGTGACCAACACTTCAGTCCATTGTTTGTGTCCAACGAAAGCATATTTGTGTTGTTTTCCAATCCAAACAACTGTTGATTATCTTTGCGCTAAGAGTTTGTCCAAAGAGTGCCAAAGCAAACAATACACACAATCAATGAACTCTTGAGTTAAGGGATTAGCTGTCAGTGGATGAGCGCACAGATGAGCGACCTATTCCTCGGGAGTAGTCTTCACGAGAGCACACATTCACGAAAACGTATGCAATGTTTGACTCATTTTGCCCTCTCTTTGGCTCTCATTTTACACATTCAGACAAATGTTCAGATATTTCACTCATCAGGACATATGTGTTGAGCGCACCATTCAGTGGTGACAATAGTGTGATCCAAACGTAACCACCGATGGTGTAGTGATATCCAGAAACGGCGATTGACAGCAAAATATTAATTATTATTTATAAACACAAACATTGAGTCCATGAATGCAATGAATGCTTGGGTTTGAGTGAAACACACAAAAGATTAGGCATTTATGCTATCAATGAATGCAAACGTAATGCAAAGCAAACCAATAGTAATGCTATTGACTATTGAGTGCAATGTAAGCACAGCTCTGTCTGCCTGTTCAGCACTACACATACACTGCACTCCCATTGGCTCACAGTTTGGCTGCCATTTCGCAACACTAATAAATGCATGCCATTCAGAGGCAGATTCACGTTTACTAACACTTAGTTTTGTGCCTTTTATAAGTAACAAACCCACCGTTATTAATGTACGCAAAAAGGCACATACTATTGGTTCACTTAACACATTCCTTTCCCACACACCAATCCATTGATAAGAATGTGTGAGCGATGGCAACGCCCTCTCTATGACAGCAATGCAATGAAATGAACAAAAGTGTCAAAACTTTTATCTCATTATTTATGCACAATGTGTAGCAGTGATACGCATGCGTGCTATGCATTGCTGTTTGACTGACCAATGGGAGTGCGCTATACAAGCGTTTTGAATACATTTCCCCAGTTTTACCGCCATTTATATAATAAGCGCTTAATATTACACACAAATGAATGAATCAATAATTATATCATTTTTATAATCAGTTTTAATGAAACAATTTATTATATCATGTTTTAATCGTGTAGTTAATCATTGCATACATTCAGCCAATCATTGATTTCAATTGTGGTAATCGTGGCCCGAAATAGTGAGCCATTTGAAGGTATGCCTGCACTATGAGTACGAATGCATTGTTTGCAGTGTTTGTGTGTTTTGGTGCGAAACGCGACAATCGATTCGTTCACTAATTGTTGTCTTGTTTTGCGTTTCCTTTCATTCCATTGGGATTGTCA